>JAMPIV010002209.1:0-25884 GCA_024509875.1 Oreohelix idahoensis
TTTCCTGTAATGAATTTTGCTTTTGCCTTTTGTAGCATGATATGGTTCTGTTGGGATGGTTGTACCTCTGCAGTGTGCCTTGCTTCATTCATATCTTCATGTAGGTTTTGTAGTGTGTTGGACCAATATGGTACATAGTTCTTCCTCGCTCCTCTCGGTATTGTCTCCTTTGCTGCCTTGAGTACTCCATTATTAAAATCCCAGATGACTCTGTTAATGTCTCTGTCTAGTACCTTAATATCTTTTGTAAGCAGATTTGCTCTGTGTTGATAAATGGACCAATTTGCTTTTTTTATAATTCCATCTTGGCTGACTTGGACTTGTATTAATTGTTCTATTAATTTTGATGAATACAGGACGATGATCACTTCCACCGAGTTGTTCTCCTATTTCCCTTTCCACTATCCCAGCCAAATCAGGTGTGCAGAATGCCAGGTCTGGAGTAGAGGTGCTATGCCATCTTCTGGAGTAAAAGGTTGGAGGATCATTAGGGTTGTTTAGAAGGGTTAGGTTATTGTCGTCTTGCCAGTTTTCTATCTCTTCGCCCCTTCTATCTAGCTGGTTGTATCCCCAGCTTTGGGAATGGCTGTTGAAGTCTCCCACCGCTATGAAGTTGCCAATGGGGACATCTATGCTAGTCATGTTCAGTGGTATGTCATTGGGGCAGTAGAAGTTTAGGAGATCCAGTTCCAGAGTGTTATGTTTTAGATGGATTACTTGGTATTCTGCACCTTCTTTATATGTCTTGGATTCTATAGCGTTGAGGTTATTCCTTATCAGTGTTAGTATGCCACCCTTCTTCCGATCTTTTCTGTCAACTCTGAAGCATTGATAGCCACGTATCTTAAAATGTTTTCCTTCCTGTAGGTGGGTTTCTTGTATGCAGCATATGCTAATTTCTTTCCGAAATAGGGTATTCTCTAGTTCAGTCTTTTTGTTGTTGACTCCCTCTGCATTCCAATGCATGACATTCAGAGGGGCCGTCGTCTTATCTGGTTGGCCAGTTACTTTCTCCTTCCGCCTCCTGGCTCCATTTGGCGGACTAAGGAGACCTCCAGTAGCTGAGGGTGGATTCTGTCGAGGCTCAGAATCCGGCACTGCTCCTGCCTGGAGGGACTTCACAGGGCGAGCACCATACCGATAATTTTTTGACATCTGTTGTGTAGACATATTAAACCAAAGCGGGTTGCATGGTACCATGGTTGCTGGTGCGCCTCCTGGCCTGGTACATCTGACTTCAGCACCTGTTTCTTAAGGCAGAGTGTGCTCATGCCTCCCCCTCTGGCTGGGGGATTTGATTTTGCCTTTACCTCGTTTGCTGTCCCATCTTGCCTCCCGCTGGGGTTGATACCCAACCTTCGGCAAGATTACTGGGTATAACGGGGTCCACCACGAGTAGGTGAGGTAGACTTGGGCAGGAGAGGCTAAGAGACATGTTGAGTCTTGTATTGCGCATCACTGCCCCATTTGGACCCCCCTGCAGGAGTGAAAGCTGCCTTATATGCAGATGACCTATTGTCTGGTAATAGATATAACCAGAATGCTAAACCTTATTTTCATTCAGTCCTCAAAATTTTGCAGTAGACAGATCGCTGTGCTAGGCCAAATATCTGTGTTTTGGCGAAGTCTGAGTTTCTTGGCAAAATTTTGCCGAGTTCTAGACTACCATTAGATTGCAGTATTCTAGTTCGTGGTTTAGTCTGTAGTTCTGCGTGTGGAGGTAAAAATATTATATCTAATATATCTAGCATTTTGCGAAGTGTTTAAAGTGTTAAATTGCTTATTTATTTCCCTAGTTAGATTTGGTGCAGAGCGATTAATTTATAAGTCTGTATTATTTTCTAGTGACGCATACAGTGGAAAGCAGAATAAATTATATTTCTAAGCTTAACAAACAGGTAGCTATAATAAATTTAATTTAACTGCTAACTACTCAGTCGAGTATATTTTTCTAAACTAACTTATGAATGCTAGATGCGACATCAGTGAATATTGACGGAATACGCAGATATTCCTAATTCATGATGATTGATTTTTATATAACTTATCTCACGGGAAGTTTTAATAATAATAAGTCAAGCTGTAGGCTTGCCGTTTAAAATGTAAGATTATAACGAGTACATATTCTGTATAGTATATTATATGTTGTCTTTCTTCATTCAGTGAATACTGGGGTGAACCCAACTTGCCGTCGTTTAGTAAAGAGACATACTTGTGAGAAGCATAGACATTTCCTATCTTTAACCACGTGGGTTTTTTTCAAGTAACACTGGTCTGACAGTGCATGTGCCATCAGAGATAGACAGTAATACCCATCACACTAACGGTTTCTAAAGACTAGAAATATATACTGGGCTTTGGAGCCAGTTCATATTGCTCCACAAATTTAAATGTACATGCTGCCTAGCGGCGAGAATAATTACAAGAAATAACATTAACATTTCCGACCCCATTGAAAGAGTGGATAGTGAACCAAGACTATCTGTTGAGAGCAGTTGTCCACTGGTCATCTTTTCCAAATTAAGGGAATCCTCGTGTTTTTCTGAACTCTGTGTGCCCGTTTAAACTTGCTTATCAAACCTGATTCAAGTGACATTAACAGTAAATCTAAAATTAAACTGGTGAAGTGAACGCTCCCCGAAAACAGTGGAAGAAACCTGTATTTGTAGAGCTGGGATTCGCTTTATCCAAAGAATCCAGATTCACTGTAGAGAAGTGTCCTAAGGTTGCGCCAGACGGCGAACAACCTCAAGTTTTTAGGTAAGCACGAAAGCCTGGGTACCCGGATGAAAGAACCGAGTGAAAGTGACGGAAGGATGTTCGTTGTTTAATGCACTCATTTGTGTGTAATTTTTCCTTATGAAAGACTTGCTGCTTAATTTAATTGTTCCTTTAGAATAGATACTGCTGTCATAAGTCAGTTCTTACCTTCAAGAAAGGGGACAATATTAGACCCTAACCATATGCATCTATAACTCTTTGGGCCATCATCTGTCATCCTAACGGGGCTGTGGGCTAAACCTAGAGTAAGATCATAACGGGGCTATCATCCTTGTAGCATTTTCTTGAATTTTATGACTATTTGTATATGTTTTCCTTGATGTATCTTTTTTAGGTGTTGTGAGAAGATTTTTTTAGATGATAATTTAAAAAAAATCTCTCTTGAACTAAATCAGTGCGTTGGTCAGCTCGTTCTAATATATTCATTGTTATAGATTTCCCACGTCTGTGTGTTTAACTGTCGTCACGTGTACGTGCGTGCCCGTGAGTAGATAGAAATATATGTAATATATATATATGTGTTTAGACTGTCTGACGCTGTAAAAGCTGTCGTAGAAGATAGGTGAGAGAGAGAAGATTTTTTTTCACTTTCAGAGACAGCCTCTATATCACATTCTATCATCTCACTCGTGGAATCTATTTCCTTTACTAACTCACACTGTGACTCTCACTCATTCCAATCTATTCAGAAGGGACCAACCCAAGTGTTAATTCTCCTATCTAAAATCTACGACAAATGGTTGCTTGTTACCGGGAAGTGAACCCAAAATCCTGAGACGATACGACAAATGTGGACTTGTCTATCGGGATTTTGAACTTTGAATAGGAAGACGAGACGACAAACATCAGCTCGTCTGTAAGATTCTTTATTCTGATATAGAGTAAGAGTGTGATTGTCTCGTGGAGTTTGTTATATATTTTTAAAATAATTATCCCCTAGACATAACGATCTGTTTATGGGCGTGCTGACCACACGGCTAATGATTGTTTTTTCCACAGCATTATTAAGCATTATACATTTGGTATACAGGTTGATTTTGTCGGAATATATGTTAATTGTTGATTTGTAATACTAAACGCTGGTAAAGTGGTGAGTGTATAACATTCACCGGGTACTGAAGAAGTAGGTGTTTGAGCAAAGCTAAGGAGTGCGTTTCGGACTATTTGTCCAGATTAATTGCCTCCCTCACTCTAACTGTCTTCAGGGGTGTACTTGTAATGGATAAATTAAGGGGTATTTTTTTCTCCGGAATTTTTGCTATAATCATTGTGTTTTCCACTGTAGCAACTTATTTTTCAGTGAGAAAATCTTAACTACCATTTAGTTGGCGTAGTCGTGTTTTGCATTAGGTGCTTTATTGCCGATTAATAGCAGCGATAGTAAGAGTTTTATTTTGGAGGAGGTATCCCAGGGTTAAGTATATCATCTTTTATTTGGTATTTTCTCGTAAGTGGTAGGAACCAGTGTATCCTTTGTCCTATTTTCTTTCCTAACTAGTCTCAGTCACTGACATAATATGGCCGAGAGGGCAAAGCTTAGACAACTCCTCAGGGACGAAGCGAGAGAGGAGGGACTGGAAGGAGAGGAAGCGAAAGCGTTTGTCAGAGACGAACTTAAGAGATATGATGCGGAGAGGAAAGCAGCTGAAGCTAAAGAGGAAAAAGAAGAACTCAAGAGGAAAGAAGCAGAAGCTAGAGAGAAGGAAAGGGAAGACCGTCTATTAGAGCAGAAGAAGATGGACGAGGAGATGGAAATTCGCAGGATGCAGCATGAGGAAAAGGAGAAAGAGAGACAGCATGTGGAATGAGAGAAAGAGAGACAGCATGAGAAGGAGAGGGAAGAGAGATAGCATGAGTTGGCTCTTAAAACTCTTGAATTCCAAAGTCGTGGTGCTACCTCTACCTCCAGCAATGGAGAGTCTTCTCCTCATTCTTCCTTAACTGATCCTGCCAATACTCAATCTACTCATCTCACGGCTATGTCTTTTCCGCTAGAATCTTTCCCTTGTCCTAATGAGAAGATTGACACATGGTTAGAAAAATTTGAGAAAATTGCAACTCTGTACGGTTTGGAGAGGTCGTGATGGAATGTGAAGCTTTCTCAGGCTTTGAAAAGTAGTGCGTATGATGTTTACGCCAAACTGGAAAGCAGCCAACAAGACAACTATGATGTGTTGAAGAAAGCTTTGCTCGAGCGTTTTGAAATGAATGCTCGCAAATTTTTGCAACTCTTCCGAAACAGCAGGAAAGAGAGCTAGGAAAATTTCCAGCAGTTCTCTTCCCGTCTAAAGGGATACCTAACAAAGTGCCTTGAGCTTTCACAGCTCCCCTCTACCTATGAAGGTCTTGAGGAATTTGTTCTAACAGAACAAATAAAGAACACTTTGTCTGCGGACACCCGGAGGTTTTTGGCTGAGCAAGGTGCAGAAAAGCTTGAAGACATCTTAGAGAATTCTGAGCGTTATCACAATGCGCTGGCTGAACTACCGGCCTCAAAACGTAAACCGACAGAAGAGCATTTTCGGAAAAATAATCTAGACCAATCTTCTCAGGCTTCTCATACTTCTCATATTTCTAACCAAAATAACCACAGAGAAACTGGATCTCAAACCCCCCTCCTGAAAAATCCAAGTTCTACAAAAACAAGTACCCCAACCACCCCAAACAGTCTGATCAACCCGACCGCCCTACATGGCAGCGCAGCCAGAAAGGACAAGGTGGCAAAGGGAGAACCCCTGAGCACGGGACATATGATCAGACCGAGCACACCGAGCCGAAACGCATCGGATGCTTATTAACAGTCTCGCAAGGTGGAATTATTGACAGTGATTTCCAACCTGTTGGGGATAGACCCTCAACGCGAGGTACTGTTATTTTGAACGGTTCTCAAACTTCTTGCTTATTTGACACGGGGCTTTCTTATGATTGCATTGTCGCCAGAAACCTGGTCAAACCCGGTCAAGAGACAGCAGAGACCGTCCAATTTTGTGGAGTTCGTAAGAGTGATGCACCTACAGCGCTTCCCATCGCATTGGTGGAGATACACTCTGACTTTGTCAGAGGCGTGATCAAAGCGGCTGTTATGGATGATCCCATCTACCCAGTCATACTTGGCGGGAGATACGTGTGTATTGGGAAACCGGAAGAGCCGATTGTGGCAGCGGTAACTACAAGAGGGCAAACCAAGAAGGAACGGGAGCCTGCGCCTATATTGTTACCCATGGAACTTAAAGAAGCGCAACAAAAGGACCCTACTTTGGCACCCTGCTTTAGGAAACTGTCCATGGCTAAGGAACCCAGACAGCACGGGGACATTTTTTCTAAGGATGGCGTACTTTATCGCAGAACGGGCAAGCCTGACCAAGGTTACAACCAGCTCCTAGTACCGAAACAGTACAGAAGCCAAATAATAGAAATGGAGCACTCTCTTCCCTTCAGCGGACATATGAGACAGAACGCCACAAACCAACGGATAACCACTCATTATTGGTGGCCAGGAGTAAATACTGATATTATCAGATATGTCAAATCCTGTGCCTAGTGCCAACGTGTACCACCCAAGCAACGGACACCCCTAGTCTCGTTGGGTGAAATGCCAATAGTGGGAACACCATTCGAACGGGTTGTGATCGACATTTTAAGGCCTTTCGAAAGGACTAAAAGAAGGAACAGGTTTATCCTGACTTAGTCGATACATGCACTTTATGGGCAGAAGCTATACCGCTAACATGCGCAGATGCCAAGCATGTCGCAGAAGCCTTCGTGCAGATTTTCAATCGGTTTGGACTCCTTTAGCAAGAGCTGACGGATAACGGATCTCAATACCGAAACCTGTTGATGGATGAGATCGTGAAGATCTTGAGGACCCAACACATCTACACAAAGCCTTATATTCCGGCCGGAAATGGGCTCGTGGAACGTGTTAATGGCAACCTCAACATGATGTTAAGTAAACTGGCACAAGTGAAACCTCAAGATTGGGATCTTTGTATTCCTGCAGCTTTATTTGGCTACAGAGAATCTCCTCATATTTCCACAGGATTTCCGCCAGCTACGCTTTTATTCGGCAGACCCATTAAGTACCCGCTCGAAGCCTTACTTCAGTCTCTGACAGACGAGAAGGCGGATGAGACAGTTGTCTCAGCAAGCAAATACGTATCGGATTTGAAAGGAAGGTTGAAACTAGGATGGGACCTAGCAACGACTAACTTTAAGCGAGCACGCGCAAAGCACGCTAACCGATACAGGAAAGTCGCGAAAGAGAGAGAATTAGAAGCAGGAGAGAAAGTTTTGGTGTTACTCCCTACCGAGAACAACCAACTGAGGATCGGATGGCAAGGGCGGTTTACCGTCCTGAAAAAGTTTTCTAAGGCTAACTACCAGATCTCTATTCAAGGAAATGAGAAGGTTTTCCATTTAAATCTCTTAAAGAGATACTTGGAAAAACCAGTGCCAACCTCCGACCATCTCCTGACGATCGCCAAAGCTGACAAAGATGATGATAGCGGCAGGGATACTCCACCGCAATCACACGAATTCTTTCAAAAATGCCAGAAGCGGCGACGCTTTTTCAAGCGCGCATGGGAGACATTCCAGAGGAAGAAAACTTTTGGGAGTAGACTTGAGTAGGAATAGTTTATGTCATTTAGAAACGAATCACTGTGACTTTTGCTTATCTCAGACATGAGAGCAAACTAAATGTCTACATTTGCACCTGTCACGCGGGGTTTCTTTCGGCTGAGCGCTTAGGTAAGGCGTGATTACTGACATCTCTACGACGCAGTACGAGACAGTTGTCTGGAAATCTGACCTGACACTGCATTCACGGTGGGCCCTCGTCAGCGTGAGGCGTGAAAACGAGAAGTGTCAGTTAGGGGAAATGCTTCTAGTAAATGGGAGGTGTGAGAGAGAGTGAAGGGGAGAGTACATGCATTTTGCGAAATTAAACGTTTACCTCTTTGTCTGGTAATAGATATAACCAGAATGCTAAACCTTATTTTCATTCAGTCCTCAAAATTTTGCAGTAGACAGATCGCTGTGCTAGGCCAAATATCTGTGTTTTGGCGAAGTCTGAGTTTCTTGGCAAAATTTTGCCGAGTTCTAGACTACCATTAGATTGCAGTATTCTAGTTCATGGTTTAGTCAGTAGTTCTGCGTGTGGAGGTAAAAATATTATATCTAATATATCTAGCATTTGCAAAGTGTTTAAGGTGTTAAATTGCTTATTTTTTCCCCTAGTTAGATTTGGTGCAGAGCGATTAATTTATAAGTCTGTATTATTTTCTAGTGATGCATACAGTGGAAAGCAGAATAAATTATATTTCTAAGCTTAACAAACAGGTAGCTATAATAAATTTAATTTAACTGCTAACTACTCAGTCGAGTATATTTTTCTAAACTAACTTATGAATGCTAGATGCGACATCAGTGAATATTGACGGAATACGCAGATATTCCTAATTCATGATGATTGATTTTTATATAACTTATCTCACGGGAAGTTTTAATAATAATAAGTCAAGCTGTAGGCTTGCCGTTTAAAATGTAAGATTATAACGAGTACATATTCTGTATAGTATATTATATGTTGTTTTTCTTCATTCAGTGAATACTGGGGTGAACCCAACTTGCCGGCGTTTAGTAAAGAGACATACTTGTGAGAAGCATTGACATTTCCTATCTTTAACCACGTGGGTTTTTTCAAGTAACACTGGTCTGACAGTGCATGTGCCATCAGAGATAGACAGTAATACCCATCCCACTAACGGTTTCTAAAGACTAGAAATATATACTGGGCTTTGGAGCCAGTTCATATTGTTCCACAAATTCAAATGTACATGCTGCCTAGCGGCGAGAATAATTACAAGAAATAACATTAACATTTCCGACCCTATTGAAAGAGTGGATAGTGAACCAAGACTATCTGTTGAGAGCAGTTGTCCACTGGTCATCTTTTCCAAATTAAGGGAATCCTCGTCATTTTCTGAACTCTGTGTGCCCGTTTAAACTTGCTTATCAAACCTGATTCAAGTGACATTAACAGTAAATCTAAAATTTAACTGGTGAAGTGAACGCTCCCCGAAAACAGTGGAAGAAACCTGTATTTGTAGAGCTGGGATTCGCTTTATCCAAAGAATCCAGATTCACTGTAGAGAAGTGTCCTAAGGTGCGCCAGACGGTGAACAACCTCAAGTTTTTAGGTAAGCACGAAAGCCTGGGTACCCGGATGAAAGAACCGAGTGAAAGTGACGGAAGGATGTTCGTTGTTTAATGCACTCATTTGTTTGTAATTTTTCCTTATGAAAGACTTGCTGCTTAATTTAATTGTTCCTTTAGAATAGATACTGCTGTCATAAGTCAGTTCTTACCTTTAAGAAAGGGGACAATATTAGACCCTAACCATATGCATCTATAACTCTTTGGGCCATCATCTGTCATCCTAACGGGGCTGTGGGCTAAACCTAGAGTAAGATCATAACGGGGCTATCATCCTTGTAGCATTTTCTTGAATTTTATGACTATTTGTATATGTTTTCCTTGATGTATCTTTTTTAGGTGTTGTGAGAAGATTTTTTTTAGATGATAATTTAAAAAAATCTCTCTTGAACTAAATCAGTGCGTTGGTCAGCTCGTTCTAATATATATATATTCATTGTTATAGATTTCTCACGTCTGTGTGTTTAACTGTCGTCACGTGTACGTGCGTGCCCGTGAGTAGATAGAAATATATGTAATATATATATATATGTGTTTAGACTGTCTGACGCTGTAAAAGCTGTCGTAGAAGATAGGTGAGAGAGAGAAGAATTTTTTTTTCACTTTCAGAGACAGCCTCTATATCACATTCTATCATCTCACTCGTGGAATCTATTTCCTTTACTAACTCACACTGTGACTCTCACTCATTCCAATCTATTCAGAAGGGACCAACCCAAGTCTTAATTCTCCCATCTAAAATCTACGACATCATCGTACAAGGACCATGTATGCTGTCAGCGTGAGTGACCCAGATGTTCACCACACCATTACCCTGTTCAGGTGACATCGACACGCATACCTGGCCAATTACACATCAACATTTGCATCACGCTATAAAAGTCAAGTAACATTTCTGGTAGGCCAGTTCCGTGGGCTTTACGGCTTCACTTTTGGCTTCGACTACAGATCGGAACGATCAAGGTTGACAGCTATAAATAACACACATCGGTAGTACTCTACATTTCTAAGCTTTGGCTACACAGGACAGTAGAAATAGGTCATCGACTGTTGACCCACATAAACAGTGTTGGCATCTGTGTGATAATGCTACATGAACCACAGTGGGTACAAGTACTGGAGTTGGCATCTTGGCAATATTGCTACGTGGACCACAGCTGCACACAAGTCGATTCCTTTTTGTAAACAGTACCGCTGGTTGTTTACACGTTACAGTCAACAGACTCTTCAACGTCTGAACGTTCAAGTCACATATTTCGAGGTCAAGTATTTTTGGTAAACAATACCGTCTACGAACTTTTTCAACATTGGGCCTCAAGTCTCAACTATTCATCGAGAAGGTCATAGTGACTTTATGTTCCTGGAGACCACTACATGTTATTGTGGATCTAACAATCATTGCGCGCTTGACATTGTACTCCCGTGTTGACAAAGAGCAAGAGAGTTACTATACTGTTATTTGTAATTAATTTGTTTGCAACACATTCCATTGATGATATTTATGTTACTTGTATTATTGTTGTGTATTTTTCTGGTGTTTTCAGCGGGCTGGTTGGGTAAGGTGACTCCTTTAGATCATAACACGTCATAGAGGTTGTCTATTGAGAGCGTTTTCTGTAGGGACTGCAAATTTCCTTAATTGGGATTTGCTAGCGACAATTGTTGCTATCTACGTTTAGCTGTGACGAGATGTGTTAGTGTTTTTTTTGTTATTTTTCCATTCTTTGATTTACGATTTGTTTTGTTTGTATCTGTTCGTCTCTCTTCCTTTCATTTATTTCTTTACACCTTTTTTGTTTATAACAGTGTTGCCATTTGTCTTGTTTACTTTTCGAGTCATCTTTACATATTTTTGTAACATTTTCCTTAGTTTCGCTGTATTGTTTTTTTGACTTCTGCGAACGTTTTCGGTTGTTGTTCTGTATCTTTGCCCTTGTATTTATTATTGTCATACACAGTCTACATACATATACTTGGTCATGTATTATTATTATTGTTATTAATATGATATACTATTCATATTGAGATTATTGATAGAATATTATTATAAAGAAACAAGGTAATCATACAAGGTCTTTGATTAAGACTTGTCTCTCAAAGAGAATTGAATAAAATAAAGTGAGTATACAAGTCTAGTATTACAGACTTGTCTCCCATCAAGGTGAGATAGGTGATTTATTGAATTTTTCAGGTCGGATCTCACATAGTTAGACATAATGTCTACACTGGACGTCTTTATTGAACAAGGGAAAGCCCTTGGGAAAACAGGTGAGAAGTTAAAAGAATTCGCACTTGCTCAATATGCCAAGGCACAGAAGGCTGAGGAGAAAAGGATACAAATGCAGTTGGATAGAGAAACTGAAGATAGAAGAATACAGCTGCTGCTGAGGAGAAAAAGCTTCAATTACAAGCTGCTGCTGTGGAGAAAAAACTTCAAGCTGCTGCTGAGGAGAAAAAGCTTCAATTTCAAGTTGCTGCTGAGGAAAGAAAATATCAAGCTGAGGCTGAAAAGAGAAAAGCAAAAAGGGAACATGAGGAAAGACTCGCGGTTTTAGAGTTAGAGAAATTAAAGTTGATGAATGCTGGTGCTCATCAAGCAACTTCGGATACAACAAAGGAAAAGTCTAGTAAGATCAAATTACCTCATTTCAATCCTTAAAAAGATGATATAACGGATTATCTTGATAGATTCGAATTTTTATGCGATACGCATAAAATAAAAAAGGAAAAATATGTCGAACTACTGATGGAATTTTTTACAGGTGAACCAGTGACTACTCTTATGACAATAGAGGAACATGACAGGACTAATTATGATGTTGTTAGAGCAGTATTACTAAAAAAATATCAACTAAAAGAAGAAGATTATCGTCTTCGTTTTAGGACAATGTTGCCAGAGAATGGAGTAGATTTCTCTGATTTTGTTACAAAGATACGTCGTACATTTACACGATGGATTGAGTTGTCTCAAACTGAGAAAACATATGAAGGTCTAAAGGACGTATTGCATCGAGACAAAGTTTTGTAATCTGTTAATGATTCTTTCCTTTCATTTCTTCATGAGCGTAAACCTAGAAACTTAAAAGACATGGAGGAATACTGTTGTCAGTATGCCACCGCGCATCCCCATGCTACAGTTAGCAATTCTAAAATGAATGAAGGGTTGCCAGTTGCTTCGGCAGCACCATATGGCCCTAATTTCAATAAGAAATTTCAGGGTGCTCAACAAAACTGGAATAGGAAAAGTAATCAGAATTACACTCATAAGCAGAGTAATCCAACATATGAAGGTTTTTCTTCTAAGAACTGGAGACGAGATGGTAGTTTTCGTAATTTTGGTGGTAATAATTATAGACACTATCGCAAAGGTTATCACAATAAAAACTATCCGAGCTTTTCTTCTCGAGATAATTATTCTTGACGTCAAGGATATGACGATGGTGATTATAATAACCGAGATTCAAACCGGAATGATGACTACAATAGGCAGTATGATAACAATTACAGGGGAAATGATAATCGCGGCAGACCTAGACATAACAAAAGAAAATCTTACCAACAGGCAAACTCTGCGCAACAAGAGTTTAATGAAGCCTGTAATCAGGTAAATGATAATGGGAACTCTAATAGTATCACTGGTTGTGCTTTCGATTTTGGGAGAGCAACTGAATGCCCCCAATGCTTAACATTGTTCGAGCCATCGACTGTATCTACCTTAATTTGTGGTCACCCTCTTCCTGCTCTTCCTGTTAAGTTGCGCATGATGGGAAAGGATCTCTTATCTTGCATAAAGGTCTAGTAAATGATAGTCTAGTCTCAGTGCTTTTTGATTCTGGATGTACTACTGTCGGGGTTAGACAGTCTCTCATAGATAAGCGCTGTTACACGGGAAAGGTGGTCAAATGTGTTACATTTGGTGGTACCGTGGAAAAATAACCTACTGCTATCATTAGCATTGACACTCCCTTCTTTACAAGAGATGTCCACGCGTGTCTTCTTCCTAATCCTATTGCGGATCTTATAATCGGTCGTATTCATGGGGTTAAGGAATGCACCCCGCAACAAATTTCTAGTTGGGAGGAACAAAACATCCAAACGGTCAATGCAGTGGTAACAAGAGCCCAAGCTCTTATTCCTCCAACTTCATCTGATGATAGTAATGGAGTTGATAGCCAAGACGATCACTTGGTGATTTCGCATGACTCGTTTGTTAAACGACAAGAAGAAGATCCTTCTTTAAAGAAATTCTTCCTTCTCGCAAAGAAAAGTGATCCTAATCAGAATACGAATCACAGATCGTATATCACTATGAAGAATGGTATATTGGTACGAATGGTACAACACTCGGACAAGTCTATGCATTCGCAAATTGTTGTGCCTAAGTGTATGAGAGCTTTAATTCTTCAACATGCACACGATTCTCAGTGTGCTGGACATATGGGTTTTTAAAGAACTAAGACTAGAGCCTTGCGTCTTTCTTTTGGCCATTCGTGAACAAGGACATACGAATTTATTGCCGATCTTGCAAAATTTGTCAAGAGGTCAAGTCTAGACGTCCTAGACATGCTGCACCTATTCAGGCCGCAGATATTCCTATTCGACCGTTTCAGAAAATGGCAATAGACATTATTGGCCCATTTAAGATTAAGTCAGCCAGAGGACATCAATTTATCCTTACTTGCGTTGACATGTACACGCGTTGGCCAGAGGCTATTCCTCTTAAAAGCATATCAACTGTCGATATAGCAGATGCTTTTGGCTCATATTTTCTCGTCTGGGATTTCCCGGAGAAATACTATCAGACCACGGCACTCAATTAATAGCGGACACTATGTCTCAGGTAATGGCTACTCTGGACATTAAAAGGTCTCTCAGTAGTATTTATCATCCAATGTCCAATGGATTGGTTGAACGTCTTAATAGGACACTAAAGAACTTACTTGGCAAGATAACGGAGGATCATCCTGATGATTGTGACAGGGTCCTACCTGCAGCCCTCTTTTCTTATAGATAGGTTCCCAACGAGCATACAGGATTTTCTCCTTTTGAACTTGTCTTTGGCGCGCAACCGCGAGGTCCTATGTCCTTGCTACACGATCTGATCACTGCCGATAATATTGACGATGATACACAATCGTTATATGAATATGTCATTGCTCTTAGGAAAAAAATTATCTAATCATGCAGGTTAGCTACTTCATCATCAGAATTTGCTAAAGAAAATGCTAGACGATTCGCTAATAAGAAAAGACGCCTACGTCAACTTTGTCCTGGAGACAAAGCGTTTGTCTTACTTCCCTCGAGGGAGAACAGACTTCTCATTTCTTGGAAAGGTCCATACAGGTCTCTAAAATTTCGGATGTCGAATATATTGTCGATGTTGATGGAAGACATAAATCTTTCATATAAATATGCTTACGGAATTTATTGAACGACCAGACTATTTACAGCCTATTTTCCAGACGACAGACGATTCTCCATTCCAACATGGTCATATCTCATCCCTGTCTGTTATACAGGATGAGGAAACTACTTTTTCTGATGTTATATTACCTCTTCCCGGTCTTCCACTTAATTCTACGGAATCATGGAAAAACGTTCACTCTCTTCGAACTTGTCTTTTGAGGAACAGCGTCAAGTATCCTCTACGCTACAATCATTTCAGGATGTCCTTACCGACATTCCTGGACACACACATGTTATTGAACATGATATCATACTTACTGATCGTAATCCGATCAGAGTAAGACCATACCCTATACCTATTCATTTTCAAGCACAAGTCGAGAAAGAATAGGATGAAATGATTCAGTTGAAAATAATTGAACCATCCACTTCGGCTTATTCTTCGTCTATGGTTATTGTTCGAAAGAAAGACAATAACACACGTCTTTGCGTTGATTATCGCAAATTAAATCAAGTTACGAAGTTTGATGCTGAACCTAAGCCTTTATTAGAAGATCTACTTATTAGACTTTCTAAATCTAGATTCTTTACTAAACTAGACTTGTCGAAAGGTTACTGGCAAGATCCTTTGACGGAACACGCCAAACCTCTCACTGCTTTTTCAACACCTAGGGGTTTATTTCAGTGGAATTTTATGCCTTTCGGTCTTATGAACGCCCCAGCAACTTTTGTGCGCATGATGCGACGAATTCTATCATATCGTACAGATGTCATCGCATACTTAGACGACATCTGTTTTTTCAGCGATACTTGGGAAGAACACTATTCGGGTTTAATTGAGTTACTGTCTACTCTACGTGAGCATAATTTGACTGCAAAACTCTCTAAAGCCTTTGTTGGGTTTAGTGAAATCTCTTTCCTAGGTCATCGTGTTGGTCATGGTCTGTTGAAGACAGAGGACCAAAACATTTCGAAGATATTAAATATCTCGGTTCCGAAGACAAAAAAGCAAGTACGTAGTCTCTTGGGATTAATACAATTCTATGGAAGATTCATTGAGAATCTATCCTCCATTATGGCACCACTTTCAACGTTATTAAAAAAAGGTTCTCCTAATATGGTGCGTTGATCCCAAGAATGCCAATCGTCATTGGATCAGGTTAAGAATTTATTCTCATCTCATCATATCTTAAGACTACCAACGATTGATAAGACTTGTGTCCTTCGTAGTGATGCCTCTTCCACTGAGCTTGGAGCGGCACTAATGCAAGAGTATTCAGGCACTCTGCATACTGTAATGTATATCTGAGATCTACTCGTTATGCAATTGCTCTTCAACCTTTCCATTTCACGGTGCAAGCTATCCGTGGTTCGGATAATGTGATAGCAGACATACTGTCTAGATGCCCACATGATTCCATTTAAATCTTGTGTACTAGATCTCCTGATATACTTCCAAACTTTGTCTGTTCTTAATGTCATAATATATATTAACACAATTGTGTCGTTATTTGGATGATGTATAATGACTTTAATAAATTTGGTTATGTCCATCCATGATATATATCCATTAGATATGTTGATAGTATAGCATTGTAACTCATGAAATTTGTATATTGCTATAATTATAGTATTTGACAATTTTTTATATCTATTATTGGTATTGCCAGCAACTTAGGTTTCTTAAATGTTACCTCCCGAGTTTGTTTTGCTTAGAGGAAATATTTTCTCTTGTGATGGGGGATGATTTTTACTCTCTCCAGACGCTTTATTTATGCGTCTATTGTACCTGATATTAGGTTCATTCTTTCATGGGCACATAATTGATTCTTGTGCTATCTTGCTCATGGATATATTTTTTTAAAAAAGTGTCATTTTTTTTACAGGGGCGGTGCAGTAATATGTTGCGGTCATTTTTGACGGAGTTTCAGACGTCAATTTATTTCACGCATTTTTTGTTCACCCTGGTCAAAGTTAGGTAACTATGTCTTAACTTTGCTGTGTCAAGGTTTATCTCCCTTTTTGGTTCATTCATTGTGTTTGACTTTTAGGGTCAAAGGTAAACAGTTCTGGGCGATGTGCCATGCGCAATTGGAGAGCGCAAAATTAGACTTCCGTCAGGGAGAGTTGGGTTCTGGTTTCTGTGGGACGTGAATGTGCGTTGTATCCTGGGAAAGGAAAATCTTCGAAGTGACTGCGTTGTCAGTTTTCCCCAGTAATTTACTGTACGTCAGGAATGACGACAGTGTTATTTATTGTGTTCTGAGGATTCGTTTCAAAGTAACACCGACTTTATCATTACTATGCATTCGGTTGCAGAATTTGTTAAAGGATTACCTAGCGGTGAGAACAGCTCATAGATCCTGTATGCAGAACTTATATTTCGTGCTCAAGATAGCTATGTAAGACTATTCGTCTTTATATGAACAGAAGTCCAGTGACGAAGTTATATATATGCTGGTATATTTATACAAACATTATAGCAGAGTTTAGGCATTCTGCTTATGAAGAGTACACAGCTGACGTCATATTTAGGCATGTGTAATGGCCACTATTCTACAGCATGAAAAGATGTAACTGGCGTGTTATGCCAAGTTGAACGACGGCCCTGGTAATAGGATTACATGAGTTATGGGCTCGTCCTTTGTATGACGGAGTTATTCAGGTATCTGACGCGTTCAGTCAGGGATACCAAAGCGGCATTATGAACTGTACATTAAAGAACATACCACTATTGACCATGCCCACATATGTGAATGTTCACCAGCCTTAGAATACTGATATGTACCAAGCGATTTCAGTTAACATGATGTACATGAACCTGTTTACATTGACTGTTCCTGTGTGATTCTACTGTTAGTGCTGTGAATAAATGTATGAACTGTTTCCAGTAGTTACAACCATCATTGGCTTTTGTACGAGTGTGACTGGGTGCATTGTATACCATATATGATCCTAAACACATTCGCGTCTGCACACCCATGTCTCACATCATCATCGTACAAGGACCATGTATGCTGTCAGCGTGAGTGACCCAGATTTTCACCGCACCATTACCCTGTTCAGGTGACATCGACACGCATACCTGGCCAATTACACATCAACATTTGCATCACGCTATAAAAACCAAGTAACAGTTATCTTCGATTATCACTAAACTTTTAAGAATTGTTACCATCTCTGCGGTAAAAATCGAAGCCCCTTCAGTTACACTGTAGCTCTTTTTTATTCCCCATTGTGGTATTACAACTCCGGCACCTAGTTGCCCACTATCACCCTTGGATCCATCAGTGTAGACGGCCAGACTTTGTTTAGTTATTTTTTTTTTGTACGCACGCTAATACTCGAGGCGAAATCTCAGGTTATTTTTAATGTCTAACCTGACATTGATTTTACGTGAGTATCCCTTTTTTCTTGTACAGAGGCAGGTGTCCCTCGCCATTCAGGCAGATACTCGCCGATTTCGGAGGTACCCATTAGAGCTGGGTCGGCTCAGGAGCTGCCAATCCCTGGTCGACGAAACTCCTTCAAATGTTCTTGCCAGGTCTCGAGTTAATCCAGTCCAAAACCCGGTCGACGAAAAATCCTCAAATGCCGTCGCCCGGGTTTGATCCTGAATCACCCGGTCGCCAGAGCGGTGTTGTAACCACTACGCTAGCGCGGCTCCGGTTTAGTTAGTTGATCTATGAACTTTCTACTTATCATTTTGGCTTCCTTATGTTCTATGTTTTGTTTGATCTTTTCAGTAAGTGAGTAGTCTATGATTGGTATTTTTAGTTCCAAGGGTGGTATTTTGCTTCTATATTTATTACTATTTTTAATTGTGTTTGATAGTTCTTTGAGCTGCGTTAGATCTTCTATAGTTCTCCACCCTGTTGGATATCTATCTTTGTTTAAGGGGACGTCCCATACACTTGGTTGGTTTTTGACAAATGCTTTATGTGCTGGGTGGGTCACGTCTTGTGCTACTTTACTTCAATAATTTAATCTTAGTTCCTTCCGTCTGCAGCTAAGTCATAGACTATGCTGGAATAATCCAGTTTCCCCTGATGAAAGACTTGTAGAACATAAGCATTATTTTATTGCTGGCCCCCCATCCATTACCTTTTACTATCCTTAGTACATTTAGGGGTCACCTACAGCTTTCTCCTAAATTGTCTTCATGTTTATTCCACTTTAGTTGTTTATCTAGTGTTAAGCCCAGAAATCTTGTTGTTGAGGAGGTACATATTTTTTGTCCTTTAATGGTTATATTGATTTTGTTTTTTGTTTTTTATAAATTTCCTTTGCTGAATATCATACCTACTGTTTTGTTTACATTAATTTGGAAGCCCCAATTTTTCATCCACTCTGAAACTGTGTCTATTTGTTTTTGAAGTTTTTGGTAAACATGGTCCAAGTTTTTTCCAGATCGCCAAATGGAACAGTCATCTGCAAATTGTGATTTTGCATTCTTAATGTCGTTAAATTCATCTGCTAAATCATTTACAGCTATAGGGAAAATTGAATGTGAAATCACTGATCCCTGAGGAATCCCATTCTGTTGTTCATATATTTCTGACCTATCATTATTCACCTGTACAGCAAATCACCTGCCCTGTAAAAAGTTTTCTAGATACCTATAGGTTTTACCAGTAATGCCAATCTTTTTCATTTTGTAAAGAGCTCCATCTCGCCAGCATTCATCATAAGCTCTTGCTACATCTAGAAAGACTGCCACTGTTTTCTCTTTCCTCTTGAACGTTAGCTTTACATCATGTTCTAATCTTCCAAGCTGGTCTACTGTACTTCTGTCTGCTCTAAACCATGACTGGTTTGGGCTATATAACTGATTTTTTCCAGATAGAATTTAACTCTTTTGTTAACAACAGTTTCCAGTATTTTACCTAGTTGTGATGTTAAGGAGATAGACCTATATGAACTTACATCATGGGCTTCCTTATTTGGTTTTACGATGGGTACTATCATAGCTTTTTTCCATGCTTTTGGTATCTTTCCTAAGCTCCAGATTTTGTTATATAGGGAAATTATTACGTTTATAGTTTTTTTTTAGTATTTTCTTAAAGATTTCATAACTAAGTATATCATGCCCTGAGACAGTATTAGATTTCTCTTATATTGCACAAGTTACGGATTCCTCTGTTATATCAGCATCTAAATAGTTTGTTTCATCTATCTGGTTTGGTAGTTCGTTTGAGAACTGTATCCTAAGTCTTTCTCTTCTCTCATTTTCTTCCTGTCCAAGACTACATTTTGCACTGACTTTATAGAAATACTCAGCAAGGGATTAGCTTTTTCTTTATCTGTTTCTGCTGTCTTTGGTAGTTTGATTGTTGGCATAATTGTTTTCTTATTGTTCCCTTTGATTGCCGTAAGCTTCTTCCAGACTTCTTTAATTTGAGTGCGTGGTTTAAGTGACTGGAAAAACTTCTTCCAGTTAGTTTCTTTGGCTTTAAATATTATTCTGTTAGATTCCTTCCTAATATGTTTATACTCATCATAGTTTTCTTCTGTTCTGTTATTGCAATATTTTTATAAGGCCCTTTTTCTTCTCTCGTGAATTTCTGCACAGCTTTTATTCCACCAGGCAACTGGTTCTTTATTCCACTGATTTTTTATTTTCTTATTAATGTTATTTATTGGTTTTAGGTGCTGTGGCATATTTTTATTTAGTATATATTTAATTCCTATTTTCAGACTTTCATTGGTCAGTGTTTCTGCCCACAAGTCAGTGTAACGGACAGTTTTAGTGTAAGGGGAAGTAAACTGGAGTATGTTAGTAGTTGAAATAGATTTTGAGTTATAGCACTTGTTTGCTTCTTAGCTATCGAATTATTTAGAGAGTATCTCGTGATAGTTTCGAGAGACAGATTACAGACAGCGTGAAAAGCGCTAATATATTTATTCTGTATTGTTTTGAGTTGGGTGAGAGAAGCTCGCTGCTAGCCCGCAAGTGTTTGTGTTGTGTGAACAGTGAGAAAGTCTCGTGACTGCTTTTCAGCGGGACGAGTGTGTTATCTGGGGAGTGTGTTCCGGGCGTTCGATGGAGTAAGTCGGGCCTGTGTTTTTGGGAAGTGTATGCCTGTACAGTGCTGAGTTAATATGTCGACAAGTATTTCGCTGTGGATACAGCGTAGTATAAAACTGCAGTTTGAATTATTGTGGAAATGTTTATAACTGCAGTGTGCAGTCTTTAAAGGCCATTAGTTCCTGTGTGAGGAGTATTGATTAATAAGAGTACTTTAGGCCATGAATCATGATAGCTGCTGAGTGCAGGATTCTTTATAGTGCTGAGGTTAATAAAAGTACTTTAGGCCATGTTTATAGTGCTGAGTTAATAAAAGTACTTTAGGCCATGAATCATGATAGCTGCTGAGTGCAGGATTCTTTATAGTGATGAGTTTAATAAGAGTACTTTAGGCCATGAATCATGATCGCTGCTGAGTGCAGGATTTTTTATAGAGATGAGTTTAATAAGAGTACTTTAGGCCATGAATCATGATCGCTGCTGAGTGCAGGATTCTTTATAGAGATGAGTTTAATAAGAGTACTTTAGGCCATGAATCATGATAACTGCTGAGTGCAGGATTCTTTATAGTGCTAAGTTTAATAAGAGTACTTTAGGCCATGAATCGTGATAGCTGCTGAGGGCAGGATTCTTTATAACGCTGAGTTTAATATGAGTACTCTAGGCCATGTATTATGATATCATTGTAGCTGCCGAGTGCGCAGTCCTTATGTGGTAATTTATATCTTGTGTTGTGCTGTGAACGGTATTCCATGTGTATTTCATATTAATGTGTTGTGACGTGAATAAACCCATATGAAATGTCACCAGTCGTTTACAACCCTTTATGACTCGTGTGTATGCACCTGTGGCGTGAACGATTGGATCAACACACGCACTTAATATGTGAGGTGACAGGAACTTAACACGTATTTAGAAATAGCCCCGGAGTGGGCGTGGCCTATTTATATCGAGAACCTGTTCATCGCTTACCAGTAGACTTCTACAGTGTTTGCCTGTCTGGCGTATATGTATGTATCAAATGTAGACATTACCAGATACACAACACAACAGTAACGTTAGCAGATAATCAATAGACACCTTACCGTATCCACCATACACCAATCCTTCAATAGACAGTGAAAGTTACAGTGGTGTGCTAGGTTTATAGGATCTGAAACCCGCGAAATTCGCGTGATATTAATTCACAAGTGTTAGCTTGTAACCTGAGTGGCGTTAGTATATGAAAGACAGACATCACATTTGAGAGCTGTATCCAGGCCCAGGGAATACTTATTCAGTATCAGTTAAACTGGGAACTGTTAACTTAAGTGACAGTCGCAAGTCAAGGAATTTATTACTCAAGATTATGAGATGTCATGATATACAGTGGCGTCTGTATACCAGTACAAGTAATCATCTGGCAGTAGGAACGAGTGGTGTACCTTCTTTCAACGAAATTGACAGACGGTGACCCATTTCCTGCTTTCCTGTGCGGTGTGTTAGCACGTAGCGTGCTGAATCGAGGACCTGAGCGGAATCAAGGTGTCAAGTTCCAATGCCTTTCTGTTGTCGATTGTTTTACCATTGAAATTTGTGATATCCAGGGTGTTAACGGAAAGGAACAGAAGAGTTTTCATTCAAGATAAGTAGTTATGTTTGTGGTGTGAACTGTGTCGCCTTAACTATGTCAACGAGCCTTCCTGTTCTTTACATCTCCTATACTGTTGAAATCGGTTGTTTTGTTGTCTAATTCTATATAGACATATTATTAGGATTTAGTATTGATGCTAAGTATTGATGGTTGTATGATATATGTAATCTTCCCTCATATGAATATGATGTTATAAAGGTTCTTTGAAAAGGAATTGATGATACAAAGTTTATGAATAATGTTTTTGGTATACATACTTAACTGTGTGAAATGGAAGGGTAATTGTCAGAACTTCTTGAAACATAAACTTGCGACATTAATAATTATACTGATATAGATATATAGTTAACTGGGTGATTGAATCACCATGGATTTTGATAATAATCCTGCAGATATAAGGCCTATGCTGGAGTGTGCATTGTTGATAGGTAGAGATGAAAAGGGATTGAGTGGTTCACGACTTGGAGTATGGATTATGGACGATTTGTTGGTTAATGTGTCAGTATCCCTAAAGTTATTTGCTGAACATAATTTTAAGTTTGTTTGTAATTCAATAATGGCTAAGGATTTGATTGATTTGCTACAGCACCTTCGTGTGTTTTTGAAACAGTATATTGAGCTTGAGCACGGACATGTAGTTCAAAGTATATTCAAGATAATCCACAACGGTATTCCTGATGAGCAGAAAAAGGAATTAGGAAGTGAGAAACAAATAAAAGTCAACAAACAGAGTGCCCTACGGGAAAGGGACAATTGTTTAAAAGTTACAACTGAAGTGAGTAAACTACACGAAACAGTCTCTAAACTGGCAAATGAGTTAGATAAGTCAAACACGGAACTTACTAAAGTACATGCGGCGTTAGATGCAGCATTGAACAAGAACAAAGAGTTGGAAATTCGGGTGAAAGACAAAGATGACGAAGTTGGTAATCTCAGACAGGAAGTTCAAGAGAAAAAAAGAAATGTATGACATATTAAAGATTGAGAGCAATGTTCGTGAAGAGACTTACATAAATATGCTTCATGAGGTGTTGGATGATAATGATATTATCAGTTGCCAACTGAAAGAAAAGAAAGACATACATGACAAATTAAAAGTTCATGATAAGAAATGTAAGATATTAGGTAATGAAACATGTCAAACTAGAGCAAATAAAGAAAAGGATGAGAAAGACAAATTAGAAGAGTTAACGACTGAGAGAGAGGAAATGATTAAGATTGAGAGATTGTTAACAGAGGAGAGAAGTAAAGTTTTGACATTTGACAAATTAAATAAGAAATTAAGTGAAGAAATTTCACAAAAAAATGTTGAAATTGCAGAAAGTACAAAAAGAGTAGAGGGTCTACTCGATGTTATTTTGAACAGCGGAATATGGTCTTCTGTAAATGTGGACAATGCTAGACAGAAAGTTGTTTACCAACAGGTTAAAAGAGCAAAGATCCAGCCCTATACAATCTTTGCGGATAGAAAGGTTAGATGTGATAGACAAATATCTTTTCGGGGAAGATATAACTTTCGAAGATCTTTTGATTCTTCTTGCAATAGCAACAATTCTTGGCGGCAGTGTAATAGAGAGAATGATAAGGTAACAGTCAGTCCTGATAGATTTCAAGCTAAAAGCCCAAAGATTAAACGAGTAACTGATTTTGGAAGTTCTCATAAGATGATATCAATGGATAAAGTTATAAGTAGTGGTTCCAAGGATGAAACCCATTATAGGCGTAACGATAAAGATACTTATAGATCTGCAGATGATACTGCAAACAAGCATATTGTCAAAGAAAAGAATGGAAAGAGTTTTTTGTAGGAGAGATGTTTCTAAGGTTAGAAAGTACCAAGGAAATTCATATAATAATAATTTTCCTTCTCAGAGAGATAAGAGACAAGTTAATGTATCTCAACAGTTTAATTCTCAGAATTTTGAAAATAATGGTACAGACAAATACAAGAAGAGTTTTCAGTCGTGCAATAATTTTTCTGACAGATTTTTTGTGCGGAGTAGAAACGTTAATCATAACAAGTTTGACTGGGATTATAGACATAATAATAGTCTCAAACAAAGAGGAAATGATGATAAATCTTTTGATCAAACGACGAATAATAAGTGCAATTATGCTAATTTTGCTCGACATGAGCCTAGAAGCATTGTTATTAACCAAAGTAGCAATGATAATGATGTCACAAATACTACTGCTCGTTATGTTTCTGATTTTGAAAGAGCAGCACGTTGTTGTGAACTTAAAGGAAGAGTCGATGACATCGTGGGGTGACCAGATTTCTACACGGACTACAGTGCGGGGTAATTGTTTGTTTAACCTCTCCGTTGTTCGTAGTAAATTTCACCATTCATTAAATTGGAATTTTCATTTGTATTTTTTTTTTAACAGAAACGACTTCTCGATAAGGGTCAGTGCTTCTGTTTACGGTAGCGGCAAGAATATAGGTCAACATTGTGCCCGAGTGAGTGTTCAAGCAGAACATATCAGCGTGCTAACTATGCATTGGACGTTTTACCCCTTGTGTTTATGAGATGTCGGCAAGACCTATGGAGATTTTTTTTTGCGGTTGATTCTTTTTTGTTTTCTTTGTTTATTAGGACAGTAGATGTTAATGTATTCTATTGCATAGATCATTATAGGTTGTTATATTATGATCATCATCTTTACGCATCATTTGATGTCTATTGTTTTTCTTGATATGTATGACTGTTTTAATTATGCATTAGTTCATTTCGATGCTATTTTTATACTATTGTGTTTTGGATAATATGTAGTGTGTTAGATGGTAGTGACGTGTTGTTTACTATTCATGAATGCAATGAGCAGATTTATATTTAACCTTACTGGTTACAAACCTATGCCTATTTATACCTTATAATCATTGACTTTTATACTCTGGTGTAGAACTTGCAGTTTTTTTTTTTTTTTTGGTATTTGTTTTACAGATATGTTGGGTAGAATAGTTTTGTTCATGATGAGGTTGCTAGCTCATACATACTCATTAGTTGTAGTGTTACAATAGTTACTTTTAATATATCAGGTGGAGAAAAATATAAATTTATAACTGAATAACACTGTAGCTAAGCTGTACATGATTGTCAGCCGGAAATATTTAAAAGTTTAAATTGAACTGTATAGAGAAAATTAACAGCGGTTGCTGATATTGTTATTTGATTGAGAAATCTAGAGATCTGATTTAAGCACTTGCTTAACATACATTACGTTGTTTTCATGTATTTGCAAACTTGTATGTTGGTAATAGTGTGTTTTTCTATGTGTTTCTCTGTGATGTAATTTTTTGGAAAATATTTTTTTTCCAGACATTGTAATTTTTTATTTTTGTGTGTGCCTAGCGTTTGACTATGTACTATGTTTGATATGTAGAGTAATGTTAGTTCGTTAAAGAAAGTTTTTTTGTTTTTGGATGTTATGTTGTATTAGCGCTTGATTGTGCGTTGTTGGAACTTGGTTATAGCAATGCTATTACTTTTTTGTGTGGTGTCGATAATTTATTGTTGATTATGTATAACTTGTTTAAACCCCATCAAGGCCAGCTCCTTGACGTGGAGATGGGGCTCAAGTACAGCCATCAGCGGCTGAAAAACCAAGACTGGCCAGGCCCTCCTAGACTCGAGCAAGACCACAGTCTGCCCTAGCAAGTCAAGGTGCTGAAGACGGAGGCAACCAGCCAAGAGGCGCACCACAGCAATCAGGATGCCACGCACATGCGCTATGGGAAGTATGCCTATATCTGCAAAACGTTATGGCACTCGCCCTGTGACGGACACCCAGGCAGGCGCAGTGCCGGGCCCTCTGCCTC
>JAMPIV010002210.1:0-94292 GCA_024509875.1 Oreohelix idahoensis
ACTGCTTAGACAGCGCAAATTACGCTGGCTTGGTCAAGTTCGCCGCATGTAAGATGGTCGCATCCCAAAGATATTTTCTACGGACAACTGGGAAATGGCAAAAAAGAGCTAGATGAACGCAGATGAGGTTTAATGATGTGTGTAAGGCTCTGGACATAAATCCAGCAACCTAGGAGGATGAAGTAGCCAATGGCATCTTGTGGCGATTCTCCCTATCGCACCTCCTCAGATTTGGCGAAAATAAGTTCTCACAACAAGCAGAAGAGAAAAGAACATGCGGCAAGGAACACAAGGCAAAAACGCATCTGAGAGCTATCACTTCAGGGGCGCATTCCCATAGCCAGTTATGACTGAAGTTGGTTACTATCACTACCTCCACAGGGTCACACCGTCTCTAAGCCACAAAATTTGCTCTTCAAAAGCTTCCGATTTCTTCATGTTTTAGCTCCAACTATGAAAATCCGTTTACCTTTCTTGTCTTCAGAAGTTATTCCAATAGAGCCATCTTATGGTAATATGTCTTTCTCCTCGATCTGGTCAGTTGGACACTTGAGAAACTGACACTCGAAAAGACACCCATCAAATAGACATCCTTCCTTTTTTCTTTGTTTCTCATTCCTTTCCTCATCTCCTGTATCTCTCTTTATTACACATCTTTCTACATTCGAAAAATGTAACCTCCATTGCCATCGTTCTTATGGTATTATGTCTTCCTCCGGGATCTGGTGAGCTGGACACTTGAAAAACTGACACTCGAAACGACACTCATCAAATAGACATCCTTCCTTTCTCTCTGTAACTTTCCCTCTCTCCTTTATCTCTATTTATTACACATCTTCCTCTACATTCGAAAAATGTAACCTCTATTGACAGGGCATGGCCTATTTACACAGTAGTGAAGTCAAGTCACACGGAAACCTAAAGTCGACCAACTGTGTGGTAGACAGTAGATTTGTGGTCAAGATCACAGACTTTGGACTTCATCATTTTCGAAAAGCAGATGACGAGTACTTAGACGAAAGTTTTGCACAGTACCAACGTGAGTTTTTTTTTTTTTTTTTTTTTTACTAATGTTTTTACTAACTATTTGGATGTTGATTGGATACTGTATTTATGGTAGTGTCGTTTTTTTAACTCAGTTTCCTTGGCTGGCGGGCACTGTTTTCTGTATATGCTGTTGCGTGCGCGCGCGCTCGTGTGTGTGTATATATATATATGCTTCGCGCTTAAGGATGTCAGACGGGGCAATATGCCGACTATTTTGTACTTACAGTTCGTTAAAACTGTTTAATGAATCGATTATAGTGTCCAAAAAAAATATTATTGTTACAAAGAGTATCAATTATATTGTTTTATGCTCCCATTCCTTTTGTATTTGTTATGTTCTTTTGTGTTACCGACGGTCTGGTCAACCACGATGAAAACTGATAATGTATCGACTGCAGATGCCTGTTAAGGAAAAAAAAAAGATTAATAAGTGTTACAAATAGAAAGAGTCCATTTGCATTTTTTTTATTGAGGAATATGTGATTAATCCAATGAAACTGCTGATGTCAACTCCTAATGCCAAAAGAATTTAATTATTGTTACAAACTGTATTTATTATATTTCTTTTCTTTCTAACTTCATTTTGTACTTTCGGGTTGGTTTGTACTGAGGAAGGTTTTTTAACCGTTTTGGTGACTGTTTTGTCCTTACGGTTCTGTAAATTAATTGAACGGATTGACTACTACCTAAAGGTTGAAGTAGCCCCGTAGGGAAATGAAGTGTTAGAGACTTCACTATACTAGGTCTTGCATCGAGAGGTGGGTTGACTAGTTCCTTTCCTCGCTGCCTTTTCCTTCCCTAACTCAAAGTCAGGTACTCATTTACATCTGGGTAGACTGGAGCGTAACGATACCGTGAATCAAACCCGGCCCCGTTGCCTCGAGAGACCAGCGCACTAACCACTCTGTCCCAAGTTAGCGCACTCTGACTAATGACTACGTTTTAAGGGGAGGTTTCACCTAAAAAAATTTTTTTTTTGTATTTTTGTCTACAAGCTCCAATATTTTATGAGGGCATGTTTAGGACTAAATCTCTAATAAAAAATGCTCAATCAAAAAAATTAATTGGGTCCTAATTTTGCATTTGTTCAAACGAAACTTTTCCTTTTTTGCAAGAATTTTATTTGCCAAAGATAGGACATAAGACATTAAGATCACAGCATATTTCTCCAACCTCTTCTAGTTCATTTTCATATGAGGGTGCAAAAAATAGACCCCATTTTTTTTAAAAATACAGGGTTACTTTAAAATGTTCCAAAAAAGTTACAGGTTGTGAATTTTAAAATTAGCAGGGACAACACTGATAGTACTGTTACAATGATGAGTAACTCTACAATGATGTCATCAAAATTTGCTGAAAAACAATTTAAACTTCATACTCACATTAGAATCCACCAATCATAACCATTCTCTTTGGGTTTGGTATTCCTTATTTGAAGATACTGTGGGCCTGTATTCTGGCTTTCTTTTCTTTCTTAGGGAAGCTAGTGACTTCATTACCAGACTTTCGGAAAGCAGTCTGGTTTGTCAAAAATTCCTCTTCAGTTCACCATCATTGAAAACTATCAAAGCCAGTCAGAAACTGAAAGGTTGTAATCCTGTAACCGACATCTGTTCAGATCAGATTAGTGTAAAGACTCATTTAGAGTGTGTTCCTGTTTTGTCTCAAGAAATTCTGGCAGAATTAAATGAATTGCAGCCTGTTTTTGTTGACCTTGTTTATATCCCTTTGGCACTATAGATCTCCAACGGTTGAGTCCCATTACATGGCTTTTTTCATATTGGAAATTGAACCAATTTTTTTATTGGTAAATGGGCTTTAATATTCTCATATGTCTTTAGTTAATCTTCCAAAATTTCCAATACCCTTATACTATACTGATCTTCACTCATTACTGCTTGCCCTTTACATTCTTGCAACTTTATCAAGGAGACGTCGTCCAAACATGGTGGCAAATTTTTCGAAATCCAGGAACAATTGTGGCTTTGCCTCGGAATTAAAAATTTTTGCAATCCCCATCATCGACTGTAGCATTTCCTACAAAATATATAATATCCTTTTTGTTTTCATAACAGATTTTTTTGGCAGGTAACTTCATTTTCTTCCATCTGTTTTGTACAGAAATAAAAAACAAGGTAAATGACTTGACAGGCCATAGTGAGTCTCATTCCACTGTGTATAAAGACTATGTAATACTGATTCTGAACAGGTGATGGTTCAGACACTTGGAACAATCATTCATCTCAAAACCGCGTAAACCCGTCATGGGTCGTATGGGGTGCCAAGGTGGAAAGGCATCAGCTAGACAAGGAGGTCATGTACGGTTAAATTCCCAAAACCAGGGCAATGCTTTCGACGTCTTTCAACTACTGACAAAAGTGGTTCTGGTGGCCTGCATAGGTGTTTATCTTCATCTCTAACATAGACATTTGTTTTGCAGCTCTTTTATAGCAAGCAAATGCGCTTAATTCTATAACATTTATGCTTGAAAGCACTGAATCCTTCGCTCCGTATCTGCAGTGAGTGTCCAGCCCTCACACCCATACAAGAGAATAGATAATACAAGTGATTTGTATAATTTGATCTTCACAGGAAAACTGATGTTACTTTTCCAGCTCACATTCAGCCTTGTCATGGCAAAGCTGAGGCCATCTCAAGTCTTTGATTTCTTTACTTGATCTTCCATCTCCTACCATAAAAGGACGTGGGAACTGTATTTAACAAACTTGCAAGGACGCTTTCAATGCTGATAACTTCCCCCTGTATCCTTCAATAGTTTCAGGATCAGTGTGTTTCACAGTAGAAAAAAGTAGAAGTAAACCTATTTAATTTACAGAATGATTATTTCATTTGTCTGACATGTAGGCCTAGCCATGTGATTTTCGGTAGTTTACAATGGGAACCAGAATACCTGTTACCTCTAAATTTGGGCCTGTATCACTTCCTTCTTTTTACATGATGCTGTTGATTTTCATTAACACAAACCATTTTTATTTAAATAAGAAATCACTATTAAATCTAACATATAATCGCAAATTTCCACTTCGAGAATTGACAAAGCAGGATTCAGTATAAACACAACAAGCAATGCCTACTTGAATTCTGATCTGGCGATCTTTTGACCTCATGAGAAGTTTCCACCAGAATGAAATTTTATTATTAATGTTTATAAGGCTTATCATACTGTTGAAAATTCTTTAATCTTAAGCATTGGCTGGGACTAAATACCAAAAAATTTATTCAAAATATGTAAAAAACGTTATAAAACATAAATAGAATTTTTTTGCTATATAAATTAGCTGATTTGTGGCTGACATACATAACGTTTTTGAAAAAATGAATTTTTAAAATATCTTTAAAATAAGGCTGAAAACAATAAAAAAACATGCGTAGTGTAGCTCTAGCATCAAATTGCAAAAAATGATAATTTTTAAACAAAATGCCAATCTTGACAAACAGCTTGACGGATTGAGAACATAGACAAATAATAAATCTTTAGTTACTATGATGCAAGGACCTTTCAATTTAATATTTACTTTCTGTTGCTAGGTATGCTCTGGACAGCGCCTGAACTTCTACGAATGACCAATCGGCCAAGAGAAGGTACAGTCAAGGGTGACGTGTACAGCTTTGGAATCATCTGTCAAGAAATAGTGTACAGAAGTGGTGTCTTCCATCTACAGAATCTTGACCTAAGTCCACAAGGTCATACATCAGAATTACATTTGTTGTTTCGTAATGGTCTTTAATATTCTTTGTGTCTTGATAGTTGCATGTACAAAGAAATATATTAAAATAGCAATCGACTTTAGCAGATTCACAAAATTATAAAACTAATAACAGAACGAAATACATAACAGAAAAAAAAAACTTCCCTCGTTATCATGAATTAAAACTGATCCTTCTAGAATCATTCGTTACGGAGATTACTGGCAATCTGAACTGCTTAGTCGCTATCTTATTTGTTTCTTTTCTTTTCTTTCCTTTATTTTTAAATCTAAGTTTTTCAAACGTGTCAGAAATTTGATATCGGTCGGTTTTCGGAACTGTTAAAGTTCCTGGACACATCCCCTTTTTCTATGTGTATGCGTGCGTGTGTTTGTATAAATATGCGGTGTTGGAAAATCATATGGTGCAAAGCGATTAAGGACCTGTCTCTAGCACACGTTCTTAACTTTCCTTCTGCTAAACCAATATTCCCTGTGACATGCTGGGCAATAGCTTGCCTCTGCCTCGCCCCTAATCTTTGGACGTCTTGTATGGCATTCCCCCAGATTTGACCCATATAACTATTCTTCCACTTATCATTGTCAGCCTGTATCTGGCCAGCCCGTATGTGTTATTTTGCTGTGATCTACATCTCTATACTTCCACTAATCCCTATCAGGTTGTTTTTATCTGGCCTGTCTGTGTTATTTTGCTGTGATCTATATCTCTATATTTTCACTTATCCCTGTCAGCCTGTGTGTGTTATTTTGCTGTGATCTATATCTTTATACTTCCACTTATCCCTGTCAGCCTGTTTCTGGTCAGCCTGTCTGTGTTATTTTGCTGTGATCTACATCTCTATACTTTCACTAATCCCTATCAGGTTGTTTTTATCTGGCCTGTCTGTGTTATTTTGCTGTGATCTATATCTTTATACTTCCACTTATCTCTGTCAGCCTGTTTTTGGCCAGCGCGTCTGTGTTATTTTGCAGTGATCTTTATTTCTATACTTCCACTTATCCCTGTCAGCCTGTTTTTTACTGGCCTGTCTGTTATTTTTACGTCTAGAAATCAGTATACAGCGGTTCTCAGCATTCCCACAGGGTCACACTAAACCAGGGACCATCCAGTTTCGGTACCGCGTGCCTAGGATACTAGGCATGCGTATGTTTTCTATCGTGCTTTAAAGATAAAGATCTCAGACGTAAATAGTTAAGCCAATAACATTTATCAATAACTGTTATGTTATTTATCAATAGTTATAGAAATGGCCTCATTCAGTCTTAACTGACTATGGGAATCATGCGCTTATAAGGTGATAGCCCTCGGCTCTTTTGTTTTGCGTGGTGTTCCTTTCGTCATATTCATTTCTCTTCTTCTTGTTGTAAGAGCTCCTTTTTGCCTAATCTTAGGTGACGTCGTAGAGAGCATCGCCACTTGGTGCGATCGGCAGCTTCATCCTCCCAGGTTGTTGGATTCATGTCCAGTGTCTCTATGTCTCTCTTGCGCACATCTTTGATCCTCAGCTGCGATCACCTGGCTGTTATTTTGCCATGTGACAGATGCCCGAAGAAAACACCTCTAGGTTTGCCACCATCTTCCATGCGGCGCACATGGCCAAGTCAACGTACTATGCGCATTCTATGCAGTGTGTACATGCTTTGAAGGCTAGCAAGCTTTGAAGCCTAGCAAGTGACAGCACCTCGACATTTGTGACTTTGTCCTTCAAGAACAGTTTGCCATTTATCAATAACAGTGTATATCAATTATCAATGTCAATAAAAGTTTATATCATTTATCAATAACAGTTTCTGTCATTATTAATCTCAGTTTTTGTCATCCTTATCACAATGAATTCTGTATTTCTGACAGAAATCATCGAGAAAGTGCGAAATGCAGTGAAACCTTACTTCCGACCTACAATGGAAACGTTTGATTGTCCAACAGACGAGCTTGCAGGCGTGTTGTCCTTTATTTTTCCGTTGATTAGTATATACAATAATTCTTGTAGTTTTAATGTTCCCATTAAACTTGACAATCAAGACTATTATCCTTCAATGTTTAAAAAAAAACAAAGAGAAATAGAGAGAGAGAACGAACGAACGAACTTTATTTTCAAAGGGTTAAGAATTGGGCACACAGGCCCGTCTTACATTCTGCTCTTCCTCTCTCTGTCATCTTGCACACTGTATCCTTTCAATCGCACATGTATTTTGAGCATTATTTAAGCATACATTATCAAGGTAAAATAATAGCATACATTTGCAATATCCAGTCTTAATAAAATTTAGGTATGTTAAATTAAAAGAAAATAAATTAATTAAAAATTTAAAAAAAAAAATAATAATAATAATAAACAAATAAACAAAAATAAAACAAAAACACATAAAAGAAAGTAATGAAAAAAAAAACAACCAAAACAAACAAACAAACAAAATCTAAACCATTCATACAGTAAATTAGAAATCACTTGAAACATAATCAGATTATGGTGGCATATAATAAGAACTCGTGACATATTGGAAATCTGCTGCTGAATGACCTGGGACTTCGTGTGTTGTCAGCGCATGCGGAAAATGTTCCCACAGGTGAGCAGCTTTTAGTCCCAAGCAGATATTGCCACAAGGAGTGAATTGTTGACGCCTCCACTGTACGAGATCCAGCTTTATGACCTATGCTCTTTAGGGTGGTAACGGGTATTGACTGATAGATGAGAATCGTGCATAAAGGCCTGTCTAGTATTTTGCCCTTCCTCTTACTCATCTTTTATTGCTAGTTATCCAAATATTCTCCAACATACTTAAAGTATTAATTTAATGGCGATGCAACATTATAAGTAGTATAAAATCGATGCTTCGAAACAGCTTTGAGTCAGAAAGATTCGAAATACAGCCTGCTTGTTGTTTCGAAACAGTTTCAGTTCCTGTCTGCCTCGCTGTTTTGCAGAGACACACTGTCTCACTGTCTCACCTTCCGTGGGCCTTTGTAAAATTTGAGTCAACGGTCCGGAACAGTAGTATGGAATATCAAACATGTCATATTTTTCAGGGATGTGTTATGATTACTTGATTTTACAAGTGATATTATTTTTGCTGAGAAGTTATAGACACTGGAAATTGTGTCAGTGCTGCAGTTGTCAATGTTTTAGGCACTATGTTAAAGTTGAAAGTGTCCGTGTGTTCGTATAAATGTAATGGACACTTTATTAGCTCTGCTTATATCTGTGTACTTGGTGTGGATTTGAATCATTGTCTACTAAAACTAGCTTACTCTAGTTTGATGTCATGTGTTATTATTACTGTTATTATTATTGTTGTTTTTCTTATTATTTTCACATATACTGCAGCTATCATCATATCTCCGTTTTATTTCATCATAATGAAGACTTGTGTACAAATATTGAATTGTGGTCACACGAAACGCCATAGATTTTCACACACGCCAGTAGCGCGCAAGAAAAAACAGAGGAGATTGTCTCACACAGTTCATGTATAGTAATGTATACTGTCTATTAAAGACTTCTTTCTCCCCGATACGGGCAAAAGTGCCGTTGTGTCGAAACAGTGTGTCGACACAGTTTAAATCACTGAGCCGAATGTCTCGAAACAGCGGAGTGTGTTGATTTGCCCACCTCTAATGTATATGACTCTGAGATGCAGTGTGCAGCTAGACTGCTATGTGACTCTGAATATTCTTCAGGAGGAGAAAAGAGAATATTCCTTTCCTTTTCTTGTGACGCACTCTCCCTTCAGCAGACGTGCTAGGTCTTAGCTGCCTTTAGGAAAGTACCCAGTTTTTATTTTTATATTTATTTAGATTCTTATGTGTTCTATCTAGCCCTCACTGTCTTTCCTTTCCCTGACTAAGGCCGTGTGGCCGCAACGTTGGCTATTTTCTTTGTCCTTGTCCTCGTAATATGAATCGCCTTTTTTCGATTTTTTTTTCATACCCATCTGTGGTGGGTTTTGATGTTATGAAATGTTGTTGATATGTTTCCTTATTGTACTGAATGAGGCCAGCTGTGAAGGTCCCTGATTCTAACAAATTTAGGGTGAGTTATCAGGATACCTTTCTGCTACCACCTTATGGCCTCAGGCAGACTTATTCATGATTAGTATGAATGATAGCTACGTCTAATGTCTAGGGATATGTAAGTGTGGTGTGATGGTACTTTAACAATAACACACCTCTACACAAACAAGTATTAAAGTCTATGATTAAGGAAATAACACCTCAGATAAATTTGTACAATTAATAATTTTCTGTATGATTTATTTGGTCCTGAACCTAGTATTCTTCTGGTCAGGACTGTAAAAATGAAAATAATTCAATATATATATATATTTACAAAAGGTAAATTTTAGACCCACAGGGACAAGTGTCCAAACAAATACTGTTAAATTAAACTAATAGTGTTACTAAAATCTGTCTATTACTGGTTTCTAACACTGGATGGCTGTTTTGATTCTTTAATCACTCACAGTCTCTTTAAAATACACTGTCTCTGGTAATGTCACTAGGGAAATGTTTTATTTCTTGAAAACAGGGGTATGCTGCTCTTATAGCTGATGTACTGTTAGGGTACCAGATATTTCACTTATCTGGCCCACTGGAACTGTCTGAATTCTTTCTGCCGAATGACCACTGCTCCAAAAGTAATAGGGGGGAAACTGGCGACCCCTAACACTACTGGACTCCAAAACTCCTCAACAGCTTTCACATAGAACTCTGGCACCGGACTAGTGCCAGATAAGACCCTGTAATAATGAAACAATGTCTCCTGGGTGATATCTTATTTAGACTGTGTTTTATATACAAAAGAGCATACATAAGAAATAAAGAGCTGGGTCATATCCAATGGACCAATCCAGCACATCCATTCCACAGTGTACCAGTGTTGTTCACATGTCTCTCCTACAAAGGCGGCACTGCATCTGCAATAATCTTATTAATCTTTCTTTTCTACCATACAATGGGATATGTGAGCTGTGTCCCTCTGGTCACCTAAGAAAACATTTTATTTCACAAAACATGTGCATTTACAAAACTGGCAATGTGTTTCATCTTTAATTCCCCTTCAAGCCCTGCATAAATCAGCTTGGGACCTGATTACTTAGTCGTGATGGCAGCATCTCTCACTCACATTTTTAAACTAAATATATATGAATAATGTCGGTCTTACCAGAATTCAATGAAAAAAAACACAGGTACGTTGAATAGCAGATTCCAGATGTACTGCTGGCTGGACTGTGATGCCTATACTTTAATATTGATTTGCTTTATTAAGGCTAATCACTTTTCACAAAATTCACAACGTCCTGCTCTCGGGACTATCTTCTACAAATGGCGTCAAGCCGTTGAATTTTCTTAATAATATGAAAGGCTTTGGCCAATGACCGAACGACAATTTTGAAATTTGAAATTAAAAGCAAAAACAGACTTGATTTTTGGACACTACCAAGTTTTTTTTCCCCTCTCTCATTCTTAGATTTCTACTGCTAAATATATTTTGTGTTAAGCCATCCCATAATTTTTCTCCCCCTTTTCTGCCCCGTTCTACAACAGACTACTTGTAACCTTTTCCTGCCTTTTTCAAGGACGCGTCAAAAAAGTCACCGTTAGTGCAAGTCCAAACGAGCATGTGTTGGTCTGTCTGTACGAACAAATACCGTCTTTTGTCTATAACTTTATTTCTATCTGTCGGATTTTTGATTCGAAAGCATATTACCCATCAGAACAAGACCAGCTCTTAGACTAGCTAACTTTTATGATCATAAACCTAGTAATAAAGAATTCAATATATTTTCCATTTTGGTGTTCGTTGTTTTTCTAAGTTTCAACTATTTGAATGTTATAAAAATCGCCTCAGATCTTTCTTTTTCCCGATAGGAAGTAATTATGCGTGTGTGTATATATATATTTTTCCACAGTGTCTGTGGTTAGAAATGTATTTGGCTAGCGGGGTATTTTTAAATTTTTAAACTTGCGACATCGTTTTCGACACAAGCTAGCGGCCTTGTCTTGCACTGTTGACCCGAGTAGCTAATTCAAACCTCTAACACTTGACAAGCCGGCAGCAGGTGTCCGCTCTCTCAATCTTATGCGTTCGTGTGTTTTATTCTTTCTATCTTTCCTGGAACCCTACGCTAGTAGAATTTTCAAATTTTTATCGTTAACCCTTGACGGGCGCGTTTTAAAATGCTAATACTACCCACGCGGCGATAAGATTTCTCACTATGTTCTGTCCTGCTTAAATCAATTCGTTTTCTGGCGCAGGGAAGAAGACGCGTTACAACTTTTACTAATTATGACTTTATTACATATAATTTATGATTTTATCGCTGCATCACTGTACTTCACCACACATCTCCCCACCTAAGAACTTGCCTGATGCTAGTTCCAAACAGTGATACACATAGATAAAATCAACTCCCTACGCCTGCTGAATACTCTGATTTGGATCACAGCGATGCCTACTGAGGAAATCTGCTCTCACGTTCAGTGATCCCGGAATATATTCAATGGTAAATTGATATGGCTGTAATAATAACGACCATCTTAATAATCTGGCATTTTCATGCTTGGCATGTGATAAGAATACGAGAGGCTGATGATCCGTTTGGACCACGAATGTTCTACCATATAGATAGATCTGGAACTTTCGTATTGCCCAGGTCAAAGCTAGACATTCTTTTTCGCTTGTTGAATAGTTTTGCTCCGCTTTGTTTAACTTGCGGCTAGCATAAGCGACTGGGTTCAGCTCTCCCTCTGGTGACGATGATCTTTGCAACAACGTAGCCCCCAGGCCCACATTGCTTGCGTCACTTCTCACCACAAATTCCTGACTCAAATCAGGTAATTTCAAGATAGGCTTGCTTGTACGTTTTTCCTTTAACGCTTGGTAGGCTGATTCACATTGGGCTGACCAAACAATTCTATCAGGATTTCCCTTGCGAGTTAAATCCGTCAGAGGAGCACAAATAGAGTTAAAATCTTTGATATATTTCTGATAGAATCCACACAACGACACGAAAGATCTCACGTCTTTCTTTGTTTGTGGCCTAGGTGCTCTCTGCAATTTTTCAAGGTTCTTGGGGTCAGGGGTCATGCTACCCTGAAACACAGTATGTCCCAAGAACTCCAACTCTTTACAACCAATACAACATTTTGTTGGTCTAGCCGTCAAATTAGCCTCTCTTAGTCTATCAAACAGCATCGTCAAAGAGTTAATGTGTTCCTCAAATGTTTCTGTAGCAATGAGGATATCATCCATAAAGTTTGTGATGCATGGGTTATTTAGTGGATCCAACAATTTTCGCATCATCCTAGAAAATACACTCGGATCATTTTTCAACCCAAAAGGTAACATGTTGAATTCGTAATGTCCTTCCGAAGTGCTAAACGCCAAATAAGGTCTGACCTCAGGCTTCACTGGAATCTGATAATAGCCTTTGCTCAGATTCACCTTCGAAAAATATTTTGCCTTGTTTAGCCTGGCAAATAATTGATTTGTGTCAGGTAATGGATCCACCTGATTCTCTGTGACAGCATTCAGTTTCCTGTAATCTATACACAGACGATGTTCTCCAGAGGATTTTCTCAGCAAAACCACACTGGAACTATATGGAGATTCGCTATGAGAAATAATTCATTCTTTCAATAGGTACTCAATCTTCTCTTTCAAAGCTTTCTCCTTGGCAAACGGGATCGTGTAGGCTCTCATACAGATCGGTGTTAGGTCTACTAGTTTCATGTCATATTCTAACAAATTCGTGTGCCCCGGTTTGTCTGTTAACACGTCCGTATGATCAGTCAGAACCTTTTGAACCTGTTCCCTCTGTTTTTTCGTCAAGTGTATACTGACTTTTACATGTGCCGGTGTCTCACATGTTTTCAAGGGATACTCATGGGATGTGAGCGGTTCATTCTTCATCCCTGTTGCTATCGACAAGGACATTAAGTGTGTTCCTTCCTGGATTTCCCTGTCCAGATACTTCTTTCTCTTTCCCTTTCTTGTCGATTTTATAATTTGTTCTAGACACCTTCTCTAGAACAGTATATGGACCTTGCCATCCAATTTGTAGTTTATTTTGGCTGCCGGGCAGTAGAAGAAGCCCCTTCTCTCCCACAAATAATTCTCTATCCTTAGCTTTCTTATTAAAATAGGCAGCATGTTTTTTCCTGGCTTGTCTGAGATTACCATTTGCAAGTTTCCAGTCAGTTTTAAGACGAGTGGTCAGCTCGTTCACATATTGGTATGATGAGGTAACAGTCTCTTCTGCCTTCTCATCTGACCAGGTCCTTAACAAGTTACATATGGACTTTTAATTTTACATACTTATTTTTCCTGACACTTGTCAGGTCCTTTACATTAGAAGCCTTATGTTGAGGACGTGTCTTCCTTGTGTCATCACACAAGAATCTACCACTACCTATTCGTTTCCTGGGGGTTTTCTCCCCACTTTATGTTCCTTGTGAGAGATCTTTTCTCTCTTTTACCTTCACCCAGTTCACATAATTCTGACCGAGGGACTGTCGGCTTATTCTGGGGTAAAATCACTCTTTGTACTCGACGCAGAGTTGCCATTCTAACACATTCAAGTGAAGACTGTGTGTGAAAAGGGGGTTCCCATTCCACTTTGTCTACATTATTAATTTTATTTTTCTTCCCATTTTCAGGCCTAAGTTTGCCCCGTGGCGTTTCTAGGTCCTGATTATTATTTTCCCCACTTGTGGGTGTACCCTCATGAAATATGCCGCAGGCTTCGACAAAATTCTCAATAATTATCTTTTCATCTGGCCAATAATATTTTTGAGCTACTTTTTGGCAGATGGTACCTACTTTCTCGTTGTCCCCATCTTTTCCAACATGTAAACTCCGTATTACGTCTGCCCTAAACATCTTGGGAAGTACCAGTTGTCCGTGACCATTTGAACCAGTTCCGGCCTTCCTATATAACAATTTATTCTTTATGTAAAATTCTCCTTTGCTTGGAGGTGTATGGCAGTTACGCAATTTTTGAAAGCACGGCTTCAGTGACCTATCCTCAGCCTGTGCCTTCCTCATCTCTTCTGGATGAGTATTTATAGGTTCATCTTCTTCCTTTCTGGATTGTGATCGTGTCTGGACGGCTGCCAAGACCACATGTCTCTTGGGATTCCCCAAGAAGACATAACGACACCCCAATATCAGAGGGTAGATGGGTGCGTCGATCACTGCTGCTCTGATTACTCCTTCCACATAGCGAGTTTTCACCGTTATCCTGGCAATGGGAAGTTTCATAAGTGGTATGTCCGTGGTCGCCCCTTGTATCTCCACTGTTTCTGTGGTATACTGATCTGGGTTCACCAAGTGTGCACTCACAACAGAATCAAAATCTAAGCCTGTATCATAGAGACACCTAATGGTGACCCCATTGCAGACTACACCCTCACACACTGGGGGGTGATAAGGTTCCTGCTGTCCAGTAGGTTTGTCCTTTCCTCCCTTGTTCCCCATCTTCATAGCAGCAAATCCAGAAGTTTTCTTATGACAAAATTTGATGTCATGACCTTCCCTCTTACACCATTTGCAATATAATCTACCTTGATGAAAAGGTTTTCTTTCATCATATTTCCTATCATTGAATTGTGGGTTTTTGTTTCTAAAATCATTGCGTGGCCTTTCAAAATTGTGCTTACCTTTGTTCCCCTGATCTTTGTTATCAAATCTAGTAGAGTTTTGTGGAGCCTTAAAATTGTCAATCTGTTTCTTTTTAGCGCCAGCTACCTCTGCCTGGGCTGCCTGATACCTCTCAGCGACATTAAGTAACTCACCCAGCCTCTCTGCACCTTGTTCCATGAGAAACTTTCTCAAGTCTGGAACCATGGACTCTCTCAATTGCTCAATAAAGATCATCTCTTTAAGATCTTGGGTTTTCCCCAGAGCAGTCCATTTCTCCAAATACGTCTCTAACCGTGCAGAGAACTGGTGATAGGCCTCACACGACAGTATTTTGGCATTCCTAAACTTTTTCCTGTAAAATTCTCCATTCTTTTCATACCTTAGCAAAAGAGCCTGCTTTAACATGTCATAATTGTCTTGGTTGTCTTTGCTCATCTTGGCAAACACTTCATAAGAAGTTCCCCTCAGCCCCTGAGATAACTTTAAACTCTTCCTTTCCTTCTCCAACCCATAGGTGGTGGCTAAAACCTCAAATCTAGACAAAAATGACTCAATGTCATCATCCCTCTCAACAAAATGGTCTAAATGGAACCCCATAGCTAAAGTTGAGGCTCCCTGACTAGCAGTGGCATCGGAGGTAGAAGGGCTGGCACCATTTTCAGGAGCATGGCCTTGAAATTCGAACTCTTTTAGTCGTAGCTCGTGCTCCCTCTGTAATCTCTTCTCCTCCTTCTCAGCTTCCCTTTCTGCAGCCTGTTTTCTTTCCTCGGCTTCCCTTTCTGCAGCCAATCGCTTGTCTTCCCTTTCAGCTTCCAATCTCTTCTCCTCCTTTTCAGCAGCCAGTCTTCTTTCATCAGCCTCCCTTTCAGCCTTTTTTTCTTCAATTTGGAGCCGCTTTATTTCAGCCTCCCGGTCCGCCTCCAATGCCCTAGCCTCTTTGTCCGCCTCAATCTGCAACCTTTTAATTTCTTTCTCAGCCTGTAATTTTCTTTCAGCCTCTTTTTCTAATCTTTTTTCTTCACGTTCAATAAATTTATCCACCTCCGCAGTGACATACTGAACCAACTCTGGTCCATCCATATTCATCTCTTTTGCAGCCAGCACAGCAGCAGATCTGAACTTTGCTAGGTCGGCCATAATATCAATCTTTACAATGATCTAATATAATTTTCAAAGCTCTTAATTAACAGAGTGCTAACACTAACTACTTAATTAACCAATTAATTAACTAATTACTGGCTCTCAACAGTCCATCAGCTTTTATTTTCCCTTTTAAATACTTTTATACTTTTGGGGACACTAGTGCTACATAATTTAAATTACTAAACAACTAACAAGTTCAAATCCCGGAAGAAGAGACCCCAATTTATTGTGGTGGGTTTTGATGTTATGAAATGTTGTTGATATGTTTCCTTATTGTACTGAATGAGGCCAGCTGTGAAGGTCCCTGATTCTAACAAATTTAGGGTGAGTTATCAGGATACGTTTCTGCTACCACCTCATGGCCTCAAGCAGACTTATTCTTGACTAGTATGAATGATAGATACGTCTAATGTCTAGGGATATGTAAGTGTGGTGTGATGGTACTTTAACAATAATACACCTCTACACAAACAAGTATTAAAGTCTATGATTAAGGAAATAACACCTCAGATAAATTTGTACAATTAATAGTTTTCTGTATGATTTATTTGGTCCTGGACCTAGTATTCTTCTGGTCAGGACTTTAAAAATGAAAAGAATTCAGTATATATATATATTTACAAAAGGTAAATTTTAGACCCACAGGGACAAGTGTCCAAACAAATACTGTTAAATTAAACTAATAGTGTTACTAAAATCTGTCTATTACTGGTTTCTAACACTGGATGGCTGTTTTGATTCTTTAATCACTCCCAGTCTCTTTAAAATACACTGTCTCTGGTAATGTCACTAGGGAAATGTTTTATTTCTTGAATACAGGGGTATGCTGCTCTTATAGCTGATGTACTGTTAGGGTACCAGATATTTCACTTATCTGGCCCACTGGAACTGTCTGAATTCTTTCTGCCGAATGACCACTGCTCCAAAAGTAATAGGGGGGAAACTGGCGACCCCTATCACTACTGGACTCCAAAACTCCTCAACAGCTTTCACATAGAACTCTGGCACCGGACTAGTGCCAGATAAGACCCTGTAATAATGAAACAATGTCTCCTGGGTGATATCTTATTTAGACTGTGTTTTATATACAAAAGAGCATACATAAGAAATAAAGAGCTGGGTCATATCCAATGGACCAATCCAGCACATCCATTCCACAGTGTACCAGTGTTGTTCACATGTCTCTCCTACAAAGGCGGCACTGCATCTGCAATAATCTTATTAATCTTTCTTTTCTACCATACAATGGGATAGGTGAGCTGTGTCCCTCTGGTCACCTAAGAAAACATTTTATTTCACAAAACATGTGCATTTACAAAACTGGCAATGTGTTTCATCTTAATTCCCCTTCAAGCCCTGCATAAATCAGCTTGGGACCTGATTACTTAGTCGTGATGGCAGCATCTCTCACTCACATTTTTAAACTAAATATATATGAATAATGTCGGTCTTACCAGAATTCAATGAAAAAAACACAGGTAAGTTGAATAGCAGATTCCAGATGTACTGCTGGCTGGACTGTGATGCCTATCCTTTCATATAGATTTGCTTTATTAAGGCTAATCACTTTTCACAAAATTCACAACATCCTGCTCTCGGGACTATCTTCTACAAAAGGCGTCAAGCCGTTGAATTTTCTTAATAATATGAAAGGCTTTGGCCAATGACCGAACGACAATTTTGAAATTTGAAATTAAAAGCAAAAACAGACTTGATTTTTGGACACTACCAAGTTTGTTTTTTTCCTCTCTCATTCTTAGATTTCTACTGCTAAATATATTTTGTGTTAAGCCATCCCATAATTTTTCTCCCCCTTTTCTGCCCCGTTCTACAACAGACTACTTGTAACCTTTTCCTGCCTTTTTCAAGGACGCGTCAAAAAAGTCACCGTTAGTGCAAGTCCAAACGAGCATGTGTTGGTCTGTCTGTACGAACAAATACCGTCTTTTGTCTATAACTTTATTTCTATCTGTCGGATTTTTGATTCGAAAGCATATTACCCATCAGAACAAGACCAGCTCTTAGACTAGCTAACTTTTATGATCATAAACCTAGTAATAAAGAATTCAATATATTTTCCATTTTGGTGTTCGTTGTTTTTCTAAGTTTCAACTACTTGAATGTTATAAAAATCGCCTCAGATCTTCCTTTTTCCCGATAGGAAGTAATTATGCGTGTGTGTATATATATATTTTTCCACAGTGTCTGTGGTTAGAAATGTATTTGGCTAGCGGGGTATTTTTAAACTTGCGACATCGTTTTCGACACAAGCTAGCGGCCTCGTCTCGCACTGTTGGCCCGAGTAGCTAATTCAAACCTCTAACACTTGACAAGCCGGCAGCAGGTGTCCGCTCTCTCAGTCTTATGCGTTCGTGTGTTTTATTCTTTCTATCTTTCCTGGAACCCTACGCTAGTAGAATTTTTAAATTTTTATCGTTAACCCTTGACGGGCGCGTTTTAAAATGCTAATACTATCCACGCGGCGATAAGATTTCTCACTATGTTCTGTCCTGCTTAAATCAATGCGTTTTCTGGCGCAGAGAAGAAGACGCGTTACAACTTTTACTAATTATGACTTTATTACATATAATTTATGATTTTATCGCTGCATCACTGTACTTCACCACACCATCTTATGTGACTCTGAGAGACTGGGAGCAAGTAAACTACCATATTGCTCTAAGACATAACGTACAACCAAACCCCAACAGAGTTTTGATATATGTTTTGTTTTTTTATAAATAAACCCTTGGATAACTCTGAGAGGGGGGTAGACTAACCGCTACATGGCTCAGAGACAGGGGACGAACTAAACGCAATATGGTTCTGAGACATGGGAAGAATTAACTCTATATGGCTTTGAGACAGGGTAAGAACTAACCCTATATGGTTCTGAGATAGGGGAAGAAAGAAGAACTAACCTCTATATGGCTCTGAGACAGAGGAAGAACTAACTGCTATATGGTTCTGAGACAGGGGAACAACTAACCCTATATGGTTTTGAGACAGGGGAAAAACTAACCCTATATGGTTCTGAGACAGCGAAAGAACTAACTGCTATATTGCTCTGAGACAGGGGAAGAATTAACCGGTACATTGCTCTGAGACAGGGGAAGAACTAACCGCTATATTGCTCTGAGACAGGGGAAGAACTAACCGCTACATTGCTCTGAGACAGGTGAAGAACTAACCGCTACATTGCTCTGACAGGTGAAGAACTAACCGCTACATTGCTCTGAGACAGGGGAAGAACTAACCGCTATATTGCTCTGAGACAGGGGAAGACCTCAAAAGCTATGTTGTCTGAGGCAGGGGAAGAACTCACCCCTATACCTTGTATGGCTCTGAGACAGTGGAAAACTAACCCTATATGGTTCTGAGACACGGACAGAAGTAACCCCTACATGGCTCTGAGACAAGGGAAGAACTCACCCCTATATGATTCTGAGGTAGGGGAAGAACTCAACCCTATATGGCTATGATGTAGGCGAAGAACTCACCATTTTATGGCTCTGAGGTAGGGGAAGAACTCACCCCATATGGCTCTGAGGTAGGGGAAGAACTCACCCCTATATGGCTCCGAGGTAGGTGTTAAAAGTTAGAGGAGTACCATTGTTAGTTAATGTGTGGATAGGTAGGGATAATATTAATCATCGGGTATTCTTCCAAGTACACCCTACTGTTGAAGTAACACACCTCTGTAGAGGTAACAGACTCTCAAATACATCCGCCACACAGGCTGTTTCTATCTATATGTATGCTGTTGTCCTGTCCCTGTGTCTGCAATGTTGACATGGGTGTATGTAGACTCAGTTACACCCCACAGTACGTACGTAAGAGTACATGGAGAAGTCAAAAAAGGGTTGTAAACGACTGGGAACAGTTCGATACTGTTTATTCCGTTACAACACAGACACAACGGCATAGACGAAAATACGTTGACAGCAAAAGCATGAAATATCTCAGCGCTAGCAATACTGAACTGCACACTCGGCAGTTATGATCATAATCATGGCCTTCAAGTCTCTCACTTCTTAAATACTCAGACTGCAACTACGGCAGTTATATTAATGGCCTTACAAATCATCACACTTCTTAAATACTCAAGACTGCAACTACGGCAATTATATTAATGGCCTTACAAATCATGGCCTCCCAAAATCTTCGCTAAACATCTTCCTCACACATATAGCGAAAAACTCGTCGACATCTTATCTTCTGCACTACGTAGGCATCCATACAGAAAAACACATCAGGGCTGACCACCTCAGTCAAAAACCCCGCACACACTGATCCCACGGGAACACACCCCGTTCACACAGTCACGAGAATCTACTGTTCTCTTCACACCGCTCTCAATCATACCTGCGGACACTAGCCGCGAGAGCTATTCACCCATCACTCAAAAACAGTTCAGAAACAGTACATCATGACCAGAGTTCACCCGCTATCTGACATACTGTTTTCACGAAACTAAGAGGAGATATGTTTAAACAAATCCACTACTAATCTGCAAGCAAGTACTCTAACCCAAAATTCACTCTACTCAACAAGTATTTTTCAAGATCACCTCCCTTTCATCACATTTGCACTCATCAGATTGCCACACACCCAGGAAAAAAAAATAATTATAAAATTTTTTTTGAAAATTGACTCCCAAAAATTTAACAGTCAATAAAGTCATATCAAATATCTCTTAAATTAACTCCCAAAAATTTAAAGTTAATGAAGTTATGTCAAATATCTCATAAATTAACTCCCAAAAAATTTAAAGGTTAATGAAATTCTATCAAATACCTACAAAAATATACCTATGACAAGAGAACATAGCACATCTACAAAAATATCATCAATAAATGTAAGATAACGACTAAATCATCCAACATACTCATTCAAGCATACCAAAAAAATTAATCTAATATTAATTAGTTAAAAGTTAGAGGAGTACCATTGTTAGTTAATGTGTGGATAGGTAGGGATAATATTAATCATCGGGTATTCTTCCAAGTACACCCTACTGTTGAAGTAACACACCTCTGTAGAGGTAACAGACTCTCAAATACATCCGCCACACAGGCTGATTTTATCTATATGTATGCTGTTGTCCTGTCCCTGTGTCTGCAATGTTGACATGGGTGTATGTAGAGTCAGTTACACCCCACAGTACGTACGTAAGAGTACATGGAGAAGTAATAAAAGGGTTGTAAACGACTGGGAACAGTTCGATACTGTTTTTTCCGTTACAACACAGACACAACGGCATAGACAAAAATACGTTGACAGCAAAAGCATGAAATATCTCAGCGCTAGCAATACTGAACTGCACACTCGGCAGTTATGATCATAATCATGGCCTTCAAGTCTCTCACTCCTTAAATACTCAAGACTGCAACTACGGCAGTTATATTAATGGCCTTACAAATCTCTACACTTCTTAAATACTCAAGACTGCAACTACGGCAGTTATATTAATGGCCTTACAAATCTCCACACTTCTTAAATACTCAAGACTGCAACTACGGCAGTTATATTAATGGCCTTACAAATCATCACACTTCTTAAATACTCAAGACTGCAACTACGACAGTTATATTAATGGCCTTACAAATCTCCACACTTCTTAAATACTCAAGACTGCAACTACGGCAGTTATATTAATGGCCTTACAAATCATCACACTTCTTAAATACTCAAGACTGCAACTACGGCAGTTATATTAATGGCCTTACAAATCATCACACTTCTTAAATACTCAAGACTGCAACTACGGCAGTTATATTAATGGCCTTACAAATCATGGCCTCCCAAAATCTTCGCTAAACATCTTCCTCACACATATAGTGAAAAACTCGTCGACATCTTATCTTCTGCACTACGTAGGCATCCATACAGAAAAACACATCAGGGCTGACCACCTCAGTCAAAAACCCCGCACACACTGATCCCACGGGAACACACCCCGTTCACACAGTCACGAGAATCTACTGTTCTCTTCACACCGCTCTCAATCATACCTGCGGACACTAGCCGCGAGAGCTATTCACCCATCACTCAAAAACAGTTCAGAAACAGTACATCATGACCAGAGTTCACCCGTTATCTGACATACTGTTTTCACGAAACTAAGAGGAGATATGTTTAAACAAATCCACTACTAATCTGCAAGCAAGTACTCTAACCCAAAATTCACTCTACTCAACAAGTATTTTTCAAGATCACCTCCCTTTCATCACATCTGCACTCATCAGAAGAACTCACCCCTATATGGCTCTGTAGTAGGGGAAGAACTCACCCCTATATGGCTCTGATCCTCAGAAGAGACCCCGATGCCATCACAAGAACAGCTATGCTTTGGACTCCTGAAGGAAAACGAAAGAGAGGCCGACCAAAAACAACCTGGCGGAGGACTGTGGAGGCTGAGATGCAAAGAATGAACCAGAGTTGGGGCACTGTACGAAGGATGGCTGCCGACCGAGCAAAGTGGAATCAATTTGTTGTTGCCCTACAAGACGCCACTAGGCGTGATGGCCACTGACTGCTTTGACGGTCGGCGGCTAAGGATCAAAGAAGAAGAAGATATGGCTCTGAGGTAGGGGAAGAACTCACCCCATATGGCTCTGGGGTAGGGGAAGAACTCACCCCTATATAGCTCTGAGGTAGATGAAGAACTCACCCGTATATGGATCTGAGGTAGGGGAAGAACTCACCCCTATATAGCTCTGAGGTAGGGGAAGAACTCACCCGTGTATGGATCTGAGGTAGGGGAAGAATTCAACCGTATATGGATCTGAGGTAGGGGAAGAACTCATCCTTATATGACTCTGCAACATGGGGAAAGAACTACTTTCCATGATTGTGTGACCTGCAATGCCGTTAGACCTCAAGGTATTTACGAAACCTAGGGCAGACCTTTAACTCTAGATCACTTTTGAGATCTGGAGTACACCTAAACCCCTATACGGCATCAACAATTAAGGGGAGGTTTAACCCCCAAAAATGAAGAATTTCATTGAAAATATCAAATTTTAGATACATATTGCACTGGAAAGTACATTCATTTGATCACATTTCTGTATGTTTATTTTCACTAAAACCTTTGTGGATGATTTTATATAAATTTTTAAAGTATGTCAGGTAAGTGTATTTTTACCTAATTATATATGTAAAATATACAAATTGGTATATTTGTGATGCTATATTGCTTCTAATGCATGGATTTTAATTTTCGGTACCATATTCATTTCCCTGAAGAAAACAGAATTCAAGTTTTTCAAACATAGTTTCATGTGTAAAAATAATTTTGACTGGCTAATTTTTATTAACCATGGGGTCCTTTGATGGGTGATCGAAATAATAACGTGGCTGGAGGTATTCCAGTAGAGTGGTAGGGTACCTCCTTATACGCAAATAAAGCTGCAGGTAAGAACGAATCACAGGATCCTGGTTTCTCCTGTGCGAGCTTACATAAATTTGTAAGTAGAGTCCCGTTATATCTTTCCACTTGTCCAGTCGATTGTGGATGATAAAATGTGCGGACGAGAATATTTTGAAAAATCCTAAAAACTTCCTCCATCAGTTTCCCTCTGAATTGTGAACCATTGTCAGTTAATATCTGATAAGGGTATCCTAATCTTGTGAATATTGAGAGCAAAGCCTCTCCTACATGTACTGAGTCTGCTGAGGGTAGAGCAATCGCTTTCCCCCACATAGTACATGTCTACCAGAGAAAGGAAATATTTTTTCGGAAACTGACGAAAGGCGCATACAGTCTGCTGAAATGAAGAATTTAATGAAAAGTAAGCTGCAAAGTATGACACAGAACATGGAATCAATAAAGGAAAATACCAGAGATGATTCCTACATAGCAGGGGGATACTGAGGTGAGTAAATTTTGCGTAAAAGTGTAATTCCTCCCTTTTTTCTTAATTTTCTCAAAACCTCATTTTTCACACAAATGTGGGCACGTTGCCCATGATTTTTCAAAAACTATTAGCGATACCGCAGTAAATTTTGGGCCACATGCTGTACACATAGTGCTCATTAAAATAAACTAAAATAAAGGATATATGTTTACAAACTATAAAACTGTTGAGAAATAGCTAAGATACCCCCCTTAAAAATTTCAACTTTTTTTCGATTGGTATGTTACAATCCAAAAAAACTCAGATATCAAACCAATCAAAATTATTTTAGTATACAATCATTATCATATATTAAAAAATGAAATGGCCAAATTTCATAACTCAAGTTTTACTCACATTTGAGATATCTTGGGCAACAAAATACCCAAAAAAGCTTAAATTTGCCCTTTTTTCACTGTTTTTACGCCATAGATTGCAAGTTTTTAGTATATACCTCAATGTTTTGTATTTTTTTCAGTCGTTTTGCTAGTATAAATGACCAGATATAGATATTAACTTATAATTCTGTGTTTTTCATTTTGGAGGTTTAACCTCCCCTTAACAGAACCAAACCCGTATATGATACAACCATGTGGATTGCATGTTTACTTGCTTACTATGTTTTCCAATTAAGTTTCAACCGAAGATAATTTTTTTTCTTTGTTCCTTTGTTTTTTGCCCTAGAGAGGGAGATAAAGGAAACATTTTAGACAACCTACTGTCTCGTATGGAGCAGTACGCAAACAACTTGGAGGCACTAGTCGCTGAGAGAACCTCAGATTACTTGGAGGAGAAAAGAAAAGCTGAAGACTTACTCTACAACATGCTACCTAAGTGAGTAGATTGTTCAGCACTTGGAAGTATGATTAAACCCTTGCAGGAGTTTATTAGGACCACTGATTTTTAATCGTATTCATCATTCATTAATTCACTCCTGACCTTTGAACTCCCCAAGGAGCACGGGTCTTCAACAAACCCTTGCTAAGTTTTCCTGTCACGTGCCATCAGCTCAAGATGTTTCCATGCCTTCTTCATCCCCTTCATGTCTGTCTCCACGTTCTCTTTTCCACGTGTTCTTTGGTCTTCCTCTATCTCTCTTACCCTGGGGATTCCAGAACAAGAACCGCCTGGTAATGTTATCAACAGGTTTTCTTAATGTGTATTTTATAATCTCCAGCGTATTATTCCTCATCTCTCGTGCCAGAGGCACTTGTCTGGTGCTTGTGAACTGTTCCACTTTTGTGCTTCTGTCATACCACTTCAATCTTTCTATTTTAATCAAATGATTAAAACTAAATAAGTAAACAAAAATAAACGATTGATAAATTACAAATCTGGAAGCAGCCAAACGTATTGCCATTATGTATTGCTCAGTAAGCGACTACATCAACATTACGACATCATCTTCATCATCATTTTCCTTTACACTCTTTATTTAGCACAAAGCTACCACTGCAGATGGTCCCTCAGATGCCTGCACCAAAGCACTGGGTGCTATCAGTACTGGTTTGTGTAGCATTTTGTTTTATATGATGACAATGCCAGTCCCCCATACACAAAGATGACTTTGCCAGTCCCCATACACAAAGATGACATTGCCAGTCCCCCATACACAAAGATGACATTGCCAGTCCCCATACACAAAGATGACAATGCCAGTCCCCCATACACAAAGATGACAATGCCAGTCCCCATACACAAAGATGACAATGCCAGTCCCCATACACAAAGATGACAATGCCAGTCCCCATACACAAAGATGACTTTGCCAGTCCCCATACACAAAGATGACATTGCCAGTCCCCATACACAAAGATGACAATGCCAGTCCCCATACACAAAGATGACATTGCCAGTCCCCATACACAAAGATGACAATGCCAGTCCCCATACACAAAGATGATAATGCCAGTCCCCATACACAAGTTCATATTAGTTGTCTCTTAAGACATGCCGGAAGACGCAGTAGTCCTATTCTTTGTTAGTCTCCACACAGTCCACTTGCAACTACATGGGCCAATTAACGCACATTTTGAAAATTGGTCTTGCCCACTATTAGCTATTAGTTCATATTTTATGCAGGTCCATTTGCTTTTTGTTCATTTTTGTATTCAGGTCTGTTTGTTATCATCAAATACCATAATTCCCGCCGTAAGGTACATCGGCCTTCGGTCTGTCACTCTTTGCACACCGTCATTTGCACACTTTTTTCTATTTTTCGAGAGAGTACATTAACGTTTGAGCACAGCTAAGGGGGTGCAACTGTGGTTGAAAGTTAGACAACAATTGTATTGTTTCCCCTTATACTTATATGTACTCTCGTGAAAATAGCAAAGTGTGACGGTGTGTTAAATCAACAGACAATCAAGATACTCTTCTGTCCAGTTTCATTCGGGAAACGGATTTAACTCATCATTTTTCTTAAAAATAACCTAAAATGTAAGTTTTTAAATTGTTTCTTCAAGACAAAATTTTAATTTAAAGTATTGCAGACTTTTTATTATGGATCAAAATGATAAGATGGCTAAAAGGAAGAGACGATCGCGTCATTCACAGCGAGCAAGAGAGACTATAGAAGAAGCAGCAATGTAATACGTGTAACAGAAACAACACACTATAATTAAAAACCTGCCAATTTTGGCGGGTTGTTGCTAGTTTCTTTATATTTGTGATGTTGGCTCAGAATTTCTGTCGTTTTTTTTCTCAGCGTTAGAACCGCCCCTTTCTTATCTTTGATTTTGCCCCTCCCCTCTATTTTTCCACTGAAAAACTCCAGACTCCATCAGTGTCAATCTTTATTTAGACAGCCTCTGAGGTCTCTTCACTCATGCATCTTTTGCTCGTCTACACAGAGCCGACTGATTACTTTCATGCTGGCCATGTGTATCTTCGTATGTCTTTGATTCAGGGAGGACCCCAAGATGCAGCAATAGTGAATGCAGTCAGCGACCCACAGCTGTACTGCTTGCATCAGGACCAGCGAACCAGAGCTGGTCAAGACCGCACTCCACCTCCACGTGGTGGTCCTGGAAATAGTCTGCAGCAGTGCAGTCTGGCTGAGCGAGTGCGGATCGCAATGGGAAGGCAAACCCGGTCCCTAAAAAATGCCGTGCTGAAGTCGGATGTGTCGACCGAAAGGTGCAGATATCACAGCTTAGGCGTAAACAGACACAACGCAACCACCGTCCTTTTCAGGGCGAACGAGGAAGAAGAGGAAGAAGAAGAAGATTCAGGGAAGAGCTACCTATTTAGTATTCCTTTGCTCTCATCTGTGATTTAACTTTCCATGAGCAGACGGGAAAACTAGAACCCCTGCACGACCAGGGTTTTTTTTTTTCTTGAGCTGCGCGGTCTTCGGGCCCTTGGCAAGCCGGATTCTTCTCAAATTTCCCAGTCAGTTGGAGACCTTATTCTTTTATCTGGTTGCATCGGGGAGAATCTTTGTTCCCCTTAGCCTTTGTCACTGGCCGTTCTTTGTGGCCACGTGCGTAAACAAAAAAGAGAGCAGATGGGCTCAAAAGTATGACAGTTTCCCTATATAAGCTAGCACGTAACCTATCTTACTCACTATCAGCAGTAAACACGGAATTGGTATGTGAAGTGGATATCGAGTCATCATATTTCCGTCACTATAAGTAAACATATAATTTTTCTGTTAGACAACAGCCGGTTTAATCGCTCGCCAGTCAGGGTGCAAGACATTGCTTTAATGGAAAAGTCTTGATCGAGTAAAAGCTAAACAACCTTTTAACCCAAATAGTCACTCAGTTATACCAAGTCTGTTTAACTACAACTGTGCTGGCATACATGTTATAGTGAGCTTGCTAAAGTACTCCTCATAGCAGCACAGAAGGGTACTCAGTACCCTAGTGACTTTACCCCTTAGGGCCCAGATCTCATATGGCTCCCAAAGCCCAGTGTGTTGGGGCAGCTATCGTTGTGGAAAAAATGTATCAATTTTACTCTAGTCCTCGCTAGACAACTTCAGTACCCAAGCACTTATCAACATGAGAAGGGCAGTTCTTTTGAAGCTGTAGTTCTTCTTTAGGGAAACACCGGGAGAACCGAGTTATTTCAGAGAGCCAGAATGTTGTACCTCACACAGCAGACGGACAACAGAGTTGGATTAGGCGGAGTTTGTTCACGTTCTAGGATGTTCAATCTTCGCTACCAATCTGGCAGGTCAAACACCAAAACAGCACCTGGAACGATCTGTGTATTTGTCCTACTTGTCAAAGTGCTGTCCAGCTCAGTGTGCCTTGAGCCAGTGCGCACTGTTGGTTCAACGATGTATTGTAAAACTAATTTTTATTTTATGTGTGATGCCATAATGCTTTATTTTGTTTCTCTATAGATGTTGATTTTTTATTGGAATGGTTTCTTTTCTTTAATAAATTGTTGCAAAAGATAGAGACCAGACACGCAGTTTTTCCAATCTTTATTTTGTCACTCTCTATCTGTCTGATCAGCATAATAGAGAGAGTGGATGGCTACAACTAAAACAAAAGTGGAGGTGAAAACGAAGATAGAGGTCTCTTAGTAATCCGTTATCTTGGCTGTTTTATGTTACTCAACCCGCACACTGGTGAGCTAGTCTGTCCTACCACTTCTGCACTGCACTAAATTAGTAGTCCAATTTGGATGCCTTTTTCTTTTAGTTTTCATTCACCCCACGAAAATATTCTATGCATGTCCATTAATTATTTGTTCATGTTATGTATGTAGGTCCATTTGTTATTCGTTCATGTTGTATGCATGTTTGGTCATTATTTTTTCATGTTGTATACAGGTCCGTTTGTTATTTGTTTATGTTGCATGTTGATCCATTTCTTACTTGTTTATGTTGTATAAAGGTCTATTTGTTATTTGCTCACATTATGTGCAGGTCCGTTTATTATTTGTTCAGGTTGTATGAAGGTCCATTTATTATTTGTTCACGTTGTATGAAGGTCCGTTTATTTTATTTGTTCACGTTGTATGAAGGTCCGTCTATATTATTTGTTCACATTGTATGAAGGTCCGTTTATTACTTTTCCACATTGTTTGATGGTCCGTTTATTATTTGTTCACGTTATTATTTGTTCACGTTGTATGAAGGGAGACATCTAAGAAGATTTGGCTACCCGAAGAGCAGCAGCTGGGAGACCTTTTTCAGGTTTCCTCAGAAAAAGAGAGGTTGGCAAGAAGACGAAGATGCTGTATACCGCTCCACCTATGTCCCAGTCTTGACGTATGGATGCGAGTCATGGGCAATGACTACAAACTACAAAAGCCAGATCCAAACCCAAGAAACCTCAGGAACCTCAGAAATGAGGTATCTGAGGAAGGTGGTTGAAGTAAAAATAAGAAACAAGTCCGCAACCAGACAATACGGTAATGACGTAAAGACCCAACCCCTGCAGACCTAAGTAGAACAGTCCCAGCTAAGATGGTCTGGCCATGTTTGCAGAATGAGAGAAGATCGGCTACCACCACAAGTATGGGGAATTTAGAGCCAGGGATCTAGACCTCCAGGGTGACTCAGAGTCCGCTGGGATGAAAACATTCGACAAACTCTGAAGGACCAAGGACTAGAATGGAACCAGGCCAGGAGGAAGACAGCCCATAGGATAGTAAGGCGCTCTCTCTTCCAAACCTCTACACTTCATGGGAGAAGAGGAATGACTAAGTAAGTATGAAGGTCCGTTTATTATTTGTTCACGTTGTATGAATGTCCGTTTATTATTTGTTCATGTTATATCCAGGTCCGTGGCAGGTCAGCTAATACGAGGAGAAACTGTGCATGCTGAGACTTATGAACAAGTGACGATATATTTCTCTGATATATGTGGCTTTACTGCCCTCTCTGCTGAGAGTACGGCTATGGAGGTGAGTGACCACACGCTTGTAGGACAGGTACCGATATATAAACCTGCTTTTCACAATTAGTTTTATTTGTGTGTTTGTATTGTTAGCTGTATTGCGTTTATTTAGTCATATCACATTTTGAGAATCACGCTAGTTCAGTTTGTTATACTCTTTTTTTTTTATTTCTCAGTGCGATCGTTGATATTCCACTTGTGCGGGATTCTTATCTGTTGCTAGGGAGAGCAACATAATAACAACACGTATTTGAATATATCATAAAATTTAAAATAAAATTACATTATAATACCCTCATTATAACCGACAGTTAGGTTGACCAAGATGGTAGACAGGGGAGGCAAATGAAGATCGTCTGATACAAGTTTTCTCTTCTCCTATTTCTTTCAAAAACAAACAAACGTTGTGCCCACTTCGATTATTACATTTGATTGTATTCGTTTTTCAGGTTGTTGCTTTGCTAAATGATCTGTATACCGCATTCGATACTGTGGTATCGCGATTTGACGTTTACAAGGCAAGTATGCTGTTAGTTAAGAGTTTAACTACACGTTTTTAGTTTCCAGACTTATAATGCATTACGTACGACATTAACCATATGTTTTTAGTTGCGACAATGTTATGCTTATTGTAGCGGGAGGTATTTAAAATTATTTATCTATGTAAGATTATGCCAGTATAGAGTTCTGGTCTTACAAGTAATACCCCAGTCTTAGAAATAAGCACTGGTGTATGGCTATCATAGAAATAGTCAGACTGTGAAAACCCTGGCCAGTTGGTAAGAAGTTGTACCAGGATTTAAGGCGTCTCCTCCCTATGACTATCTTATGATTACTTATATTCTAGGGGATAAGTAAAATGAACATTCACTGAAACCACAAATGGAAGAAGTGAATAAATCCTCAGGTACAGGTAAAATAGTTTAATAATTACACTAATATTCTATTTCTACTAGTAGGAAAAGAGCATACATATATATATATATATATATATAAAAGTATTCACACAATTACTATTATTGTCTGTTTAGAATTCAAGATCTTGAATATTAAAGTTACTGCAATCTGCAATCACTGTTTTTAGTCTCTTGACTTTCCAATTAATTGTCATCAGTTGACTGAACTATGGATTTTCACTATTAGCTGTTTCTTATATATTGGTGGTCAGTGTCTTAACTGACACTTATCTGTTCAACTTGATACTGCTGACACTGAACTGTCCTTTGCTGATATCAGACTTGGTAGACCCAACAGTAGGGATGCCAATGACCAGTTGAAGTTCACTCTTTGGGGTCCTGCACTTTTGTGGGATGGCCTCTGATGAACAACACAGGCTTCTGATACTGGACAGTCTGGTTTGAGTTATTTTATGGAACCTGCAACATAACAGCCTTGGCTAGTATCTGGCTAGACTTGTAGCTGACTAGCACAGATGTCAGACCAGTCAGTCATCAGATGTCACCGTTATACAATCATAGTAAGTAAGGACATCATTTCAGTGATATAGCATTAATATTAACATTTCAATTAAGTGTAACTGACTAGCACATAAGTCAGACTAGTCAGTCATCAGGTGTCAAAGTTATACAGTCATAGCAAGTAACATCATTTCAATGATACAGAATTAATATTAACATATCAGTAATAAACATCATCTGGTTTACTCTGCTCCTATACATCCTTTACTGATGCTATAACTTGATCCTTCTAAATCATATCAAGTACAAATTCAAATACTGATGCTATTCTTAGCATCTACCCAAAAGTAATACATAAATAAATAAAGTGAGTGACCACGTGATCAGGTTGCTTTCTACTGAAACTGGCTGTAGAACACTCCAGTTTTACCAGCTGTAAATGGGTACAAAGTTGTGCGCTCGAACTAGGGAAGGAAAAGGCAGCGAGGAAGGGGACTAGTCACCTTAACCTCATAAACGCGGTATACAATTCATTTCCCTATGGCAATCTCTGGTCATGGGACTGCCTTTATCTTCGTAAGCGATAAAGCATTTAATATCGCCGAGATACAACATTTAATACAATAAATATTTTCTATTTGGCTGTGGGGCTAGTTTGAATACCTTTTAGTACAAACAACAATCATCCACAAAGCACATGTTTAAATCATATTCAAAATAACAATACATTATATCAATGAATATTAGACAGGCATATTTTGTGAACTCTATATATGAACCTGTAATACAAAATAAAAAAAAATTATTATACAGGATAGCTATCGTAAATTCGCTTACCCTCCAACTCCAGACACTTGACTGAAAATTTCTGGCGATCCGCTCACACTTCAGATGGATTTAGAGTCGTGGCGTTATCTGCCCTCAGTCTTGTCTCAAACCTCTTTCGTTGTGTGTCCTCAGAGTTTTACCGAAACGCTTATATACGCATAGCGCGAGCGTATCGGAGGGTACTGACGTCACAGCTAGAACTAGGCCTAAAAAATCTTTCCCGAACATCGATTTCAGCCGATCTGTGCGTCGACTGAAATTTTGCCTTTCTCATTCTCGGCATATATAATATCCATATTGTTCCATCTTATCTAGTTTTATACAGTTGATAATTCTCTACCTTCCTATCCATGTAATTTCCCAAACTGTTATTTGTTGATTTTTAATATTTAGAACAGAAGTGGGTTTACATGCTTTTAGCGTAACTGTGGGCAGCCGAAATACGCATATATCTCCGTAAATGAGAACTTCCTACCGTTCCTTCTTATATGCAGTTATACACAATCCTTCCCTGTACTAAAATGTAAAATCCTTTTCATACTGATTCCCTTCTGCTTTTATTTATCCTTGGCGATTTCCTCTGTCTGATACACATTTCGCTGATACGCCGCCATTTTGAAAGCGGTCAATCGATCGTTGACGGGTTTATAAATCTACCTGAACACGTTTGCAATGACTTGAAACCAATTTTGCGACATAGCTCCCCCATATTTTAAGCTGGATGATATCTAGCTTAACTATTGGGTACAAGACAATTGCAAATCGACCATTCCAAAGTCAGTTTTCCTTCCTTCTATCTTGCTCCAACTCTGTGGGATGGCGACTGAGAAAATCTGCGCCCACATTCTGTTTTCCAGGAATATATTCAATAGTGAAGGAGTATGGCTGAATCAATAATGACCATCTTAGTAAGCGAGTATTTGCATGACGTGATGAGGCCAAAAATGACAGGGGTTGATGATCGCACTGGACCACAAATGGCTTGCCATACAAATAGGGTTGAAACTTATTGATGGCCCACACCAATGCTAAACATTCCCTCTCTATAGTAGAGTAATTCTTTTCTGCCGCGTTCAAACTTGCGGCTGGCATAAGCAACAGGAAACAGTTCCTCATTCTGGGTCTGAGATTTTTGCAAAAGCGCGGCCCCAATTCCTACATTGCTTGCATCAGTCCGTACTATAAACTCTTGCGTCAGATCGGGTAACTTCAAAATAGGCCTACTAGTGAGTTTATGTTTCAACTCTGAATATGCATGCTCACACTCTGCAGTCCACTTTATTGTGTCCAGCTTCCCTTTCTTTGTCAGATCCGTCAAAGGTGCAAATAAGGTGTTGAAGTCTTTGATGTACTTTTGATAGAATCCTCCTAAGGATACGAACGACCTCACATCCTTTTTTGTCTGTGGTCTAGGTGCATTCCTTAACTTTTCTATATTTTTGGGATCAGGAGCCATGTTTCCATGACAAATTGTATGTCCCAAAAATTCTAATTCCTGACATCCGATTACACACTTTGTTGGACGAGCAGTCAAACCTGCCTCTCTGAGTCTACCCAGTAACCTTGATAGAGAATGTAGATGATCCTCAAATGTTTCCGTGGCTATGAGAATGTCATCCATAAAGTTGGTGATGTTAGAGTTGTTCAAGGGTTCCAGCAATTTCCTCATCATCCTTGAAAATACGCTTGGTGCGTTTTTCAACCCGAATGGTAGTACATTAAATTCATAGTGTCCATCCGAAGTGCTAAAAGCCAGCATGTGTCGGATCTCGGGTTTGACAGGAATCTGGTAATATCCCTTACTTAAATCGACCTTAGAGAAATATTTCGCAGTACTTAGCTTCGAGAACAGCTGATTGGTATCCGGTAATGGATCAGCTTGGGTTTCAGTGATCGCATTTAATTTCCGGTAATCGATACAGAGTCGGTGTTCTCCACTTGGTTTTCTCAACAGTACAACACTTGAACTGTAAGGTGATTCTGACTTGGAGATGATTTGTTCTTGCAACAAATAATAATTTTCCTCCTTCAATGCCTGTGCCTTGGCATATGGTATAGGGTAGGTCTTCATGCAGATCGGTGTTGGATCGGTGTTGGATCGATGACCTTCATATCATACGTCAATAAGTTGGTGCATCCTGGTTTATCAGTTAACACATCTGCATGTGTTTTAAAAACCTCTTTAACTTGCTCCATTTGTTCCTGAGTTAACTGAGTACTAATTTTGACTTGTTCATATGTCTCAGTCGGTCTTAATGGATACTCTATTGAGGTTAGTGGTTCATGCTTCATTTCGGTTGCGATGGCCAGAGTCATCATATGAGCTACCTCCGTTGATGTCCTGTCATAATATTTCTTTAACAGATTAACATGGTACACCCTTTCTTTGCCCTTCTTGTCAATTTTGTAATTAGTCCTCGATATTTTCTCTAGCACGTTATATGGACCCTGCCAACCAATCTGCAGTTTGTTGTTACTGCTGGGCAATAGAAGAAGCACTTTTTCTCCAACAGCAAGTTCCCTATCCTTTGCTTTCTTGTTATAGTATTCAGTATGTTTCTTTCTGGCTCTGCGAAGATTGTCATTAGCCAATTTCCAGCCCATTTTCAGTCGAGTGGTCAACTCATTTACATACTGAATTGATGAGGTGACACTTTCCTCTGCCTTCTCATCTGTCCAAGTCCGCAGTAATGCTTCCAGTGGACCTTTTATAGGCCGACCAAACAACAATGTGGCCGGTGCCATTCCTGTGGAATTGTGTGGGACTTCCCGGTATGCGAATAATGCAGCGGGTAAGTATACATCCCATGTTTCAGGTTTTTCACTTGCCAGCTTCCTGAGAATAGAAATGAGCGTACCATTGAACCGCTCGACTTGACCATTTCCTTGTGGGTGATAAGGAGAGCAATGATAATGTCTGGCTTGAAAAATCCTGAACACTTCTTGGGTTAGCTTTCCCTTGAACTGGGAACCATTGTCCGTCAATATTTGATGTGGGAAGCCTAACCGGGTGAATATTGTCAACAATGCCTCTGCCACATGCTTAGAATCTATAGATGCCATGGCTACGGCCTCTCCCCACATAGAGCATGTATCAACTAGAGTTAAGATATAACTATTCCTTCTCTTAGTCCTAGTGAGGGGTCCAACAATATCCACTGCAACTCTCTCGAATGGAGTACCCATGATTGGCATTTCTCCTAGAGTTGCTGGTGCAGTCCCATGCTTGGGGGCTACACGTTGACACTCTGGACAAGATTTCACATATCGTTTGATATCTTCCGTGATCCCTGGCCAGTAATAGTGACAAGCTATCCGTTGACTTGTGGCACCAATTCCCATGTGTCCACTAAATGGAATAGCATGTGCGAGCTCCATAACTTTCTCCCTGTATGACTTTGGTACTACCAGCTGTCCATGTCCTTGAGGTCCTGTACCAGCTTTTCTATACAGTAGTCCATTTTTCATATACAAGTCTCCTTTTTCTGGAGGGTTATGGGCCTTTGGCAATTTGCCAAAACAAGGCTTCAATGTGTCATCTTCTGATTGAGCCTTTTTTCATCTGCTCTGGCTGAGTATTGTTAGGATTTTCCTCCTCGTTTTTGGTGCTCGACCTGGTCTGGACTGCTGCCAGGACAACAGGTTTTACTGGGTCACCCAAAAATACATACCTACACCCCAATATCAGCGGGTATATAGGGTCATCTATCACTGCGGCTGTTATCACTCCTTCCACGTAGCGAGATTTCACATTGATCCTAGCTATAGGAAGTGTCATGGTTGCTGTTCCCTTAGTTGCCCCTTGTATTTCCACGGTTTCTGTGGTAATTTGATCAGAGTGCACTAGGGTTGAACTCACAACTGAGTCGAAATCCAGGCCGGTATCATATAAGCACATGACTCGATTGCCGTTCACGGTTACGAGCTCACTCACAGGGGGATGACGGAGGCTATTCTGACTCCCTGTCAGTTCCATCATATCTGTCCTATTCCCTGTTGCTAAACATGCAGCGTGATGAGGGGTTTTCCTTCTACAATCTACAGTGTTGTGGTTGCTCATCTTACAAATTTTGCACCACTTATCTCCCTGTTTGTAGGGTTTCTTTTCCTGAGTCTGAGGGTTCTTGTCCTTATTATCAAATCTTGGCTTATTTCTGTATGGATGATCCTTCTGGTCAAACTGGGTATTCTGCGGTGGTGGCTTATATCCTTCTACCTGCTTCCTTTTTGTTCCTACCAATTCAGCTTGAGCTGCTTGGTATCTCTCTGCACATTTCAAAATGTCTTCCAGCCTCTCTGCTCCTTGTTCCATAAGGAATTTCCTCATTTCTTGAGACATGGAATCTTTCACTTGCTCTAACATAACCATTTCTTTCAGATCCTCGTAGGTTTTCTGATACTTACCTAAACTACTCCATTTCAACAAATACGTTTCTAGCCTAGCTGAGAACTGGTTATATGTTTCTCCAGGTAGAGGTTTAGAAGTTCTAAATTTCTTCCTATATGCCTCAGAGTTCTTTTCATACCGGATCAGTAAGGCTTGCTTTAGTATTTCATAATTTTCCTGATCTTCTTTGGGGAGTTTCAGAAACACATCATATGCAATACCTCTCAATCCCTGGGATAACTTTAGACTCCATTTTTCCTTTTCCAGTCCATATGTAGAGGCTAGCCTTTCATACCTATCCAGGTACGACTCAATTGCGTCCTCCTTTTCAACAAATGGATCTAGGTGGAAGTTCATGGCCCCATTTGCTGTGTTCTGAAAAGAGCTATTCGCAGAATGAGGTGAGCTATTACCATGGGTGATAGTCCCAGCCTGAAGTTCAAGATCAAGCTGTCTCATTTTCAGCTCATGGTCTCTCTCTGCTTGTAACCTCCTTTCTTCTCTCTCAGCTTCTAATTTCTTGGCTTCTCTCTCTGCTTCTAATTCTAATTTCTTGGCTTCTCTCTCTGCTTCTAATTCTAATTTCTTGGCTTCTCTCTCTGCTTCTAATTTCTTTTGGCTTCTCTCTCTGCTTCTAATTTCTTTGTTTCTCTCTCTGCTTCTAATTGCTTTGCTTCTCTCTCGGTGTACTTTTCACATTCCGTCGTGACATACCGGATCAGAGCGTCACCATCCATGCCAAGCTCTTTTCCCACCTGCAGTGTAGCAGACCTAAATTTGACCAAGTCAGCCATGATGTATCTGTAGTCTAGTAGGGCAAGTGATCTTACTCAAACTAATTTACTACAATATAATTAACTTAGTTAAAATTAAAGTTAATTAAACTGACTTCACCATATATGAAACAGCTTTCTTTATCTGTACTCAATGGTACTCCTAAAAATATAATTATTTCCTACTGTGTTACTCTTTCCAAACATTTTTACAAAACAAAATATTCTACACAGCAGAAATAGAAAGTTGGCTCTGGAATATCAAAGATATCCCGCAGACGAGCTCCCACTGTAGCGGGAGGTATTTAAAATTATTTATCTATATAAGATTATGCCAGTATAGAGTTCTGGTCTTACAAGTAATACCCCAGTCTTAGAAATAAGCACTGGTGTATGGCTATCATAGAAATAGTCAGACAGTGAAAACCCTGGCCTGTTGGTAAGAAGTTGTACCAGGATTTAAGGCGTCTCCTCCCTATGACTATCTTATGATTACTTATATTCTAGGGGATAAGTAAAATGAACATTCACTGAAACCACAAATGGAAGAAGTGAATAAATCCTCAGGTACAGGTAAAATAGTTTAATAATTACACTAATATTCTATTTCTACTAGTAGGAAAAGAGCATACACATATATATATATATATAAAAGTATTCACACAATTACTATTATTGTCTGTTTAGAATTCAAGATCTTGAATATTAAAGTTACTGCAATCTGCAATCACTGTTTTTAGTCTCTTGACTTTCCAATTAATTGTCATCAGTTGACTGAACTATGGATTTTCACTATTAGCTGTTTCTTATATATTGGTGGTCAGTGTCTTAACTGACACTTATCTGTTCAACTTGATACTGCTGACACTGAACTGTCCTTTGCTGATATCAGACTTGGTAGACCCAACAGTAGGGATGCCAATGACCAGTTGAAGTTCACTCTTTGGGGTCCTGCACTTTTGTGGGATGGCCTCTGATGAACAACACAGGCTTCTGATACTGGACAGTCTGGTTTGAGTCATTTCATGGAACCTGCAACATAACAGCCTTGGCTAGTATCTGGCTAGACTTGTAGCTGACTAGCACAGATGTCAGACCAGTCAGTCATCAGATGTCACCGTTATACAATCATAGTAAGTAAGGACATCATTTCAGTGATATAGCATTAATATTAACATTTCAATTAAGTGTAACTGACTAGCACATAAGTCAGACTAGTCAGTCATCAGGTGTCAAAGTTATACAGTCATAGCAAGTAACATCATTTCAATGATACAGAATTAATATTAACATATCAGTAATAAACATCATCTGGTTTACTCTGCTCCTATACATCCTTTACTGATGCTATAACTTGATCCTTCTAAATCATATCAAGTACAAATTCAAATACTGATGCTATTCTTAGCATCTACCCAAAAGTAATACATAAAAGAAATAAAGTGAGTGACCACGTGATCAGGTTGCTTTCTACTGAAACTGGCTGTAGAACACTCCAGTTTACCAGCTGTAAATGGGTACAAAGTTGTGCGCTCGAACTAGGGAAGGAAAAGGCAGCGAGGAAGGGGACTAGTCACCTTAACCTCATAAACGCGGTATACAATTCATTTCCCTATGGCAATCTTTGGTCATGGGACTGCCTTTATCTTCGTAAGCGATAAAGCATTTAATATTGCCGAGATACAACATTTAATACAATAAATATTTTCTATTTGGCTGTGGGGCTAGTTTGAATACCTTTTAGTACAAACAACAATCATCCACAAAGCACATGTTTAAATCATATTCAAAATAACAATACATTATATCAATGAATATTAGACAGGCATATTTTGTGAACTCTATATATGAACCTGTAATACAAAATAAAAAAAATTATTATACAGGATAGCTATCGTAAATTCGCTTACCCTCCAACTCCAGACACTTGACTGAAAATTTCTGGCGATCCGCTCACACTTCAGATGGATTTAGAGTCGTGGCGTTATCTGCCCTCAGTCTTGTCTCAAACCTCTTTCGTTGTGTGTTCTCAGAGTTTTACCGAAACGCTTATATACGCATAGCGCGAGCGTATCGGAGGGTACTGACGTCACAGCTAGAACTAGGCCTAAAAAATCTTTCCCGAACATCGATTTCAGCCGATCTGTGCGTCGACTGAAATTTTGCCTTTCTCATTCTCGGCATATATAATATCCATATTGTTCCATCTTATCTAGTTTTATACAGTTGATAATTCTCTACCTTCCTATCCATGTAATTTCCCAAACTGTTATTTGTTGATTTTAATATTTAGAACAGAAGTGGGTTTACATGCTTTTAGCGTAACTGTGGGCAGCCGAAATACGCATATATCTCCGTAAATGAGAACTTCCTACCGTTCCTTCTTATATGCAGTTATACACAATCCTTCCCTGTACTAAAATGTAAAATCCTTTTCATACTGATTCCCTTCTGCTTTTATTTATCCTTGGCGATTTCCTCTGTCTGATACACATTTCGCTGATACGCCGCCATTTTGAAAGCGGTCAATCGATCGTTGACGGGTTTATAAATCTACCTGAACACGTTTGCAATGACTTGACACCAATTTTGCGACACTTATAAAGAAAGCCATAAAGCGTCTGAAAGATGGAAAAGCAGTTGGTCCAGATGGAATTCCAGCAGAGGCCATCAAAACAGATATTGATTCATCTACAAAGATATTATACAAATTACTTGGCAAAGTCTGGGAGAGAGAGAGGAAATACCAGCAGAATGGAAGGAAGGTTTACAAGAGTGCACAAATTATAGAGGAATAATGTTACTATTACAGGAAAAGTATTAAACAGAATCATCCTTGAGAGATTAAAAGAGTCCATAGACAAGCAATTGAGAGATGAACAAGCAGGTTTTCGACAAAACAGATCATGTACAGACCAGATAGCCACATTGAGAATAATAGTTGAACAAAGTCTGGAATGGAATTCACCGCTATACATCGGATTCGTGGACTATGAAAAGGCATTTGACAGTATTGACAGAGAATCACTTTGGAAATTGATGAGGCATTATGGAGTTCCCACGAAGATCATTAACTTAATAAGGAAAACGTATGAAGACATGACATGCAGAGTTCTTCATGAAGGACAACTTACAGAACCGTTTAGGATTAGAACGGGAGTGAGACAGGGAAGCCGCTTGTCTCCATTTCTTTTCTTACTAGCAATAGATTGGGTTATGAAAACATTGACATCACACAACAGAAATGGAATCCAGTGGAATCTGACTAAACAGCTTGATGGTCTGGATTTTGCAGATGACTTGGCTCTTCTGTCCCATAACCATAATCAGATGCAAGAGAAAATGAAAATTCTCGATGAGAGGTCACAACAAGTGGGCCTGAAAATTCACAGGGAAAAGACAAAGATTATGAGAATAAATGCAAGAGATAATAACAAGGTTGAACTTGAAGAAACACCGCTAAAGGATTAGAATCGTACACATATCTGGGCAATAATATAGACGGAGTTGGAGGGACAGACAATGATATCAAAATAAGAATACAATAAGCAAGAGGAGCTTTCATTGCATTGGGAAACATATGGAGAACAAGAGAAATCAAGTCCAACACGAAAATAAGAATCTTCAAGTCAAATGTCAAGTCAGTCCTATTGTATGGCTCTGAGACATGGAGAACAACAAAAACAACAACCAAAAAAATATACATACATTTCTTTACGTGTCACCATTTGAATGTTAGGGGAGGTAACTTATTCGTTTGTTTCTTTAATTTTTTATTCAAGGGAAACAATTTAACCATTACACAAATGCTAAAAAACTAAAAGATTCTCGTTCAGTTTTAATTGCATCTTGTTAAAAGCAAAAATATATAAAACAAAGGATATTGTGTTAATCCCACTTTAAGAAAAAACTGTTATATTTTATTTGTGAATGTTGTTATTTGCTGTTATTAATAAATATTAAAACAATGTTTTACTTGATGCACATGACGATGAAGTGAAAACTTATCTGCCCTGCTACATTTAATAATAATCAGTGCCTTTTTAATTTGGTGTAAATTTATCGCTCAGCGCTGAAACGCGTTTTTCATCAATCCCTTGAGCATTACTGTATTACAAAACATCCCAGAATAACGTGTCTACGGCCAGCGCTGTTGTTTATACGCACGGACAATAATTATACCGAGGAAGAGAAACAGCTGTTACATATAAACACAACTTCAAAGAAGTTTCTGTTTGGATGTATAACGAGTTTTTACGCGATGTTCTTAATTTAATGGTATGTCTTCCACATACAAAGAGATGTTTAATCCGCTAACTACTAACTTCGTTGCTTCCAAGATGTTGTGTTATTCAAACATGGATAAGTTGAATCTCGACTTTCGTGATCTAGAATGTGGGCTATATTGTAAAACTCGGACACCCTTAGATTAATTATTGTTTTCTACTTACATCTTAGTAAGATCCGTTAGAACTGGTGTAAATAGTCTACCTCGCTGTACAAACTCCATGCTTGAAAGTGATCGTTAGTTTAATAAACCGACTGGACAATTAATAGCATAGACACACGTAGTAAGAGTGAGGTTATATAAGACGGTACTTACATATACGAACATGCTTACCTGTATGATTTGAACCTAAGACTTTGACAACAGATTTAGAGAGAGGAAAACAACTTTTACAAATATAATGTAACAGAAAGATCATCGGAGTAACGAACCTGAATAGTTTTAACAAGTCAACAGGTTAAAGAGACATGGATAGACGCGAGGCAGACATGGTATAGCCGCATACGGATATCACATTAGTTACCAAAGATTGTCCCACAATGTCCAGTACCAGACACAATAAGACCTGATAGACAGAAAAGAAATACATTGGACACATAAAAGAATTGACGATTCTAACTGTCGAAGAACTAAACAAGCTAACAAGCAATAGATAAAACTGGCGGGTACTAGTACAGCACTTACCGTCTGTGGTGAATCAATGGTCACGTGTTCTGAGACAAGCTAAGACAAGTCACCTGTATAATCAATCACATTAGTCTCATGTCACATTTACATAAATGAATTCAAATAATTCAATCCATAAAAGTACTAGTAACCAATTAAAATAAATAAACTGGTTATCTGTCTTTGCTTCTGGTTACAACCATTTTTATTATTCCTGTACTTACATCATCTTATTTATTCTGCCTTCTGTCTGTCGTAAATAAAAATGGTTCACATCAGTTCATCACTATCATGTGTTCAGTAAATGTTGAAATTTACACAAAGCTGTAGTTATTTAAAGTGTTATTGTGATTTACTTCTCGTTTGTAAACAAACATATTCGTGGTACAGAAGATCTACGATATATGTCGCGCCGATATACGTCGTTTCGCATACACGTCGTTGATTAATTTAGGGACGGTAAACTCGATATGGAATTCCAAGCTGCATAGTGTCAATCATAAAAAGCCTCTATGCCAACTTTACGTGTAGTGTTGGGCAGAGCAACCTAACCTTTGAGGTGAAGACAGGAGTACGACAGGGATGCCCCTTATCAACCACTCTATTTTTAACAGTCATAGATTAGGTGATGCGCCAGACAACAGAGGGCAGTCCAAGAAGAATAAGATGGACTACATTTTCTACATTGGAAGATCTGGAATATGCAGATGACATTGCAATACTAGCACATTCACATCAACACATCCAGGAAAAAACGGATAGACTTAATAAGTTTAGCCAGCAGGTGTTCTTGAACATAAATTTTAAAGAAGTCAGAGGTCATGACGCTCAATGTGAGCAACCCTGAGCCCATATCAATAAGGAATCAGCAACTGGTACAGACAGACACCTTCGCATACCTAGGATGCATAGTAACACCAGACGGCGGGGCAGGCAAAGACATCAACATCAGAATGAATAAGGCAAGAACAGCCTTTTTTAGTCAAAACAATATCTGGAAGTCCTCTCAATACATCACAAGCACAAAATTAAGATTATATCAGAGCTGTGTGCTTTCTGTGCTTCTTTATGGTGCGGAATGCTGGAGAGTTACAGAGAAGGAAATGTCAAAACTGTCCTCTTCTCACACAACATGCCTAAGAAAAATTCACCGAATCTTTTGGCCGAATACCATCACCAACCAAGATCTGCTTACTCGGAACAAGCAAGAGGACATGCACACCATCATAGCTGGCAGACGCTGGAGCTGGGTTGGCCATGTCCTCAGAAGAGACCCCGATGCCATCACAAGAACAGCTATGCTTTGGACCCCTGAAGGAAAACGAAAGAGAGGCCGACCAAAAACAACCTGGCGGAGGACTGTGGAGGCTGAGATGCAAAGAATGAACCAGAGTTGGGGCAGTGTACGAAGGATGGCCGCCGACCGAGCAAAGTGGAATCAATTTGTTGTTGCCCTACAAGACGCCACTAGGCGTGATGGCCACTGACTGCTTTGACGGTCGGCGGCTAAGGATCAAAGAAGAAGAAGAACGCAATGAATAACTGTAATATTAACTTTCCAACAACACAATGAATAACTGTAATATTAACTTTCCAACAACACAATGAATAACTTTCCAACAACACAATGAATAACTGTAATATTAACTTTCCAACAACACAATGAATAACTGTAATATTAACTTTCCAACAACACAATGAATAACTGTAATATTAACTTTCCAACAACACAATGAATAACTGTAATATTAACTTTCCAACAACACAATGAATAACTGTAATATTAACTTAACTTAACTGTAATATTAACCAACAACACAATGAATAACTGTAATATTAACTTTCCAACAACACAATGAATAACTGTAATATTAACTTTCCAACAACACAATGAATAACTGTAATATTAACTTTCCAACAACACAATGAATAACTGTAATATTAACTTTCCAACAACACAATGAATAACTGTAATATTAACTTTCCAACAACACAATGAATAACTGTAATATTAACTTTCCAACAACACAATGAATAACTGTAATATTAACTTTCCAACAACACAATGAATAACTGTAATATTAACTTTCCAACAACACAATGAATAACTGTAATATTAACTTTCCAACAACACAATGAATACTTTCCAACAACACAATGAATAACTGTAATATTAACTTTCCAACAACACAATGAATAACTGTAATATTAACTTTCCAACAACACAATGAATAACTGTAATATTAACTTTCCAACAACACAATGAATAACAAGTATTATTCAGGACCCAAAGTTCTGAAAGCGGACTGTTACTTCCATTAAGTTCAGTCTAAAATCACCAACGCGGAACTGGCCGAAATACCCAAACAAATACTAGTGAAACAAGCTTTAAGGAGAAGATGTTGGCGCTGGACGTGATACACATTGAAGAAACCAGCTGATAGCTTTACAAGGCAGTTCTTGTTCTGTAAACCTCAGGGTGCGGGAAATATAGGAAGTCCCAAAAAAAACCACACATGGAGAATGAAATTAGACATTGACATAAAAGGGATACTGAAAACATGGAAAGATCGTGAACCGATAACACATGTCCAGGCATTCCTCGGAAATATTGCGGCTTCGGTTCCAGACCACCGCAATAAAGCGAATATCGCAATGAAGCGGTTCAAACCCATTTTTTTGCCTTCCCAGTGCATATAAAAGTCTAAAATCATGTTTAAACTATGTCTATTAAGTACGCAATAGCGCTAGGTCTAATAAAAAAAAACAATGTACTGTAAAATTTAAAATACTTTGTTTTAAAAAAATGCTAATCTTCATCATCTGATCCTTCAGCGAATACTAATCTTTTTGCCAAAATCTATCAGAAGAAGAAGGCATCTTCTAATAAAAAAAACATGAATAATTTGTAAAAAAAAAAAAAAGCGCAATATCTGCGAAGCGCAATAAAGTGAAGCGCAATAAAGCGAGGTATGTCTGTATTTGTTAAAGACCTGTGCTCCTGGGGGAACTCAAAGGTCATGAATGAAGTTCAGTCTGGTAATAGATTAGGCATACTAAAGCGATTCCTCGGAACTTTAGATTTACTTATTCTTGTTACCTGTCCATTGGTCTTGCAGGTGGAAACTATAGGAGACGCCTATATGGTCGTTTCTGGTCTACCTGTGAGAAATGGCAACCTCCATGCTCGTGAGATAGCTAGGATGTCCCTAGCCTTACTGAAGGAAACTTTCACAATTAAGGTCAGGCACAGGCCTAACTATCAGCTCAAACTTAGAATAGGCATGCATTCGGGTGAGTATTAATTTTATCTGCCATATGTCTGTACTTCTGTATCTTGATGCCTGTTTGTCTTATTGAACATACATCCATCCATCCATCCATCCATCCATCCATACATCCATACATCCAGATAACTGAAAGAACACAAGATAATTATTTCCCCCTCATGATTAGGCGGGTTACTTTCTAGTCAGACGATAATTTTATTAACATGTCCTCTACAGAATTTTCCCCAAAGGCAAGCTCTCAAATTCCTTTACAGAAAACTGTGCGTTCAGACAATTATTGTGCTTTCGTCAACAATCTACCTCAGCGTTTCTCAAACTGTTTTTGAACACCAGTGTTCCGCTAGCGATTAAAAGGTGTTCCGGGAAGAAAAATGTAGGACCGCTTGCTAACAACTTATTTTCAAACATTTTTTTAATGGATATGAAATCCATTTGCAATTGCAGCCAAACCAGCACGCTTACCAGCTGATGATTATGAGAGTTTGATTGATTTGACTTCAGACTCGGGAATAAAACAAAGATTTAATTAACTTTCCCTACATGATTTTTGGAGCAGTGTTTTGCAAGAATGCCCCAACATGGGTCCTGTCTGTCTGCTTCATCATGTCACTTTGTCCTGTGCAGACTGCCATGCTTTACTTGTCTGCCTTACTATATTTGTTCTGTCTTGTCACATCTGTCTGTCATACTCTTCTAGCCTGCCATATCATTATCAGTTTGCCCTGTCTTTGGTAAATATTGGTGTCTCTCATGTATGTCTGTCTATCCCTTTGCCTGACTGTCTTATGACACAGCCTTGGCTGTCTGCCTCTAGTGTTCCTGTCTGATGTGTCATATCAACGTGTTATTTACTCTCCGTCAGATCGTAATTTGTCTGCCTTTTTATATCAGTTTGTCGTATCCTATCTGTCATACACCAATGTTTAACGCCAACGATCATTCCATTTTTCAAGGCTCTGTTTGTGCGGGCGTTGTTGGGCTTAAGATGCCCAGGTACTGCCTGTTTGGTGATACAGTGAACACGTCTTCAAGGATGGAGTCCAACGGAGAACGTGAGTACAGTTGTGTTTAGTAATACATTTGATAGAGAAGAGAAGTGCACGAAAAGTATAGTACATTACAAATAAATATATAAAATTGATGAAACTATAAAGATATTTTGATTACTCAGTGCTCTAATTAGTTGCTCTCAAGTGCAGTTATATTGGAACCCAGTCTAGAATTAAACTCACCCCCTTTACATTGGAATTGTGGACTATGAAAATGCATTTGACAGTGTAGACAGAGAATCACTTTGGAAATTGGTGAGGCGTTATGGGATCCTCCCTGAAGATAATTAACTTAGTAAAGAAAACACATGAATACTTGATATGCAGAGTTCTTCACGAAGAATAACTTACAGAACCGTTCCAGATAAGAACTGAAGTGTGACAAGGATGACTCCTGTCACCATTTCTCTTCTTGATGGTTATAGATTGTGTAGAAAATTCCTGGTAGCAGCTTGGGGTCATGAATAACATATTCCACGTAAAATTAATATTAAAATTAATACATTTCCTGGAAACGTTAACCTGAGTGCTTCTGCCAATTTAACAACAATGCCCATTTAGCGTTCATTCCCTAGGAAGTTTATTTCATTCGTGAAAAGAAAGGTGTTGTCTGGGTAACCTGTAAGACTTCAGAATCTTGCTTCTCCATACTGACAGAATACTTGCAAATGGTGTTATTTTCACTCCGATGATGTTGCCGTTACAGTCTTTAATGTTAGGTATATAATTTAATCTGTATTTTGTTTTCTTTTCTCGTTTTACTTTTAATTTATTACAGCAAGTTTGCAATAATTATCATTCAAGTCTGCCTCGTTATTTTTTAATACTTTTGCATAAACATCATGATACTGCTAGTAGTAACAGATTACTGTTAATTGTAATGTCCATTACAAGTTGACATACATTGCATGAAACTTCCTGATTGCCGACGATCAATTTCCTTAATTGGAATCGTTTTTTTTAGTGTAGGTTTTAAGCTGCTCCACTTATTTATTTGACTCTTATTTTAACTAAACCATTGTTATAATTTCTTTTTCCCCAACAGCACTGAAAATACATGTGAGCAGTCAAACTAAAGATATTTTAGACACATTTGGTACCTTTCGACTAGAACTGAGAGGCGAAGTCGAAATGAAGGTAAATATTGATTTTTTTTTTTCGTGCAAGACCGAAATGAGAATGCCAACCAACCAACTTACATAGAAATCTCAGGGCTCATACCAGAATTGGGACCCAAAGACGCAGCAATAGAGAATGCAGTCAGCGACCCATAGCTTGACTGCTGGCGTCAGGGTCAGCAAACCAGAGCTGACCAAGACCCTACTCCACCTCCACGTGGTGGTCCTTGAAACAGGCTGCATCACTGCAGTCTGGCTGAGAGAGTAGGGATCGAAGAGGGAAGGCAAACCCGGTCCCCAAAAATGCCATGCTGAAGTCGGATGTGCCGGCCGAAAGGCGCAAGCGCAGATATTGCAGCTCCGCTGTAAACAGACACAACGCAACCAACGTCCTTTTCAGGACGAACGAGGAAGAAGAAGAAGATACCAGAATAACAAGGTTTATTCTCAACACGATGTTACCCTTGCTTAAATAGATTCATCTGACCTGGTCAGTGATTATCTTAAGAGTTTGGTTTGCTTTGCTTTTTAAATACCATCTTCATTGCACACGGACAACTCCATTAGTGATCCGATCTCCTCTCATAGATGAAACACAGCACAGTGCACGAGCTTCGTAGTACCAGCAAGGATCATAATTTGTGTATACAGGAAAACACATTCTAACAATATTTTGTATGGTGGGTAGGCTTTCTAAATGTTTGTAAATTTTGGCAGGGCAGGGACCGTTTAGCCAACTCTTTACGATTTCCAACTGCCGAGGGATTTTTAACGTGCGCAACTTGCACACGGGACCTCCTATTTTTTCGCCAGTATCAGAGAAGGCTAGGCATTCGACCTCACTACACAGGAGACCAGGGGGGAGTATGACATTAATATGACCCATTTAATCGGTAAAAATGTTGATCACTTACATTAAGAGATCAAATCTGAACGTGTGTATGTCGTAATTTTTGATAAGATAGGTCTGAGATATTTATGGTCCCATCCAAGCAGAGGTGATAGTGGTAACTATGTGAGGGTAAGGTATAAGAAATAGTTTTCTTTTTCACGAGGTGATAGTGTAAGAGGAAGAACCGTCTCTGGATTGAGTAATTGCTCTAATCCAGCCTATCTTTACGACTATATTTAAATCAGACGCACTTTCTCTCCTTGTACAAAATACAAGTTACGCTGCACCCACATACATACAATTCTGTGACAAATACGCACAAACGTGAAAACAAACTATGGATAACATATATGGGCAGGGGTTGACTAACACGATAACTTAAGGTTTATTAAGTTTATTATCACTAGAAAATCACAACATTAAGCTTCTACATCAATAAAGCATGGTTTACAGACACACAAAAAATGTAATTAACCCAATAGGCCCTCCCCTCTTGTAAAGGAAACCAAAGAAGATCCCAACAGAGGTAATTAACCCAAAAAAGATCAAAATTTAACAATGAGGTAGGGAATAGTCAATACTGGAAAAAGGGCAAGTTCCTAATTTAATCTATCCCGTAAATACTCAGATTAGTGAGAAAAAAAATAAAAAGAAGCTTTGTATACTAGTGGTAACACAAGAAAATAAGTTTCTCTCTTTCCGTTCATTCACTTCACACATACAGTGGCCACTTTCATATTCGCTTACCCAATCGTTGTCGCAGGTATTCCATGGAATTAAACTCTAACAGGTACTAAGGCTATTCAAAGTCATATTCTTTGCCAATTTCAGCCCAAGACTATCCGGTTTGCTGACTCTTATTGTCCGGTAGTCGCTGAAGTTGATGCGTTAATTATTTTCCTGGATATTTATCTTTTTCACTGCAGTTAGTTGTTTGGGATAAGTTTTCTTTGTGGTGGCACCATCATAGGAAGAAATATGTATATATTGTGCCGGTGTTGTCTAGCTGCTGTGACGTGATGAAAAATTAAAGAATCATACTCATCGGCTGTTCTCTGAGGTGATGGCCGAGTATGACCAGTGAGTTCTCTTGAGTGTAATCCCGTGGAAAAAACTTACTGTCATATGTTAGAAAAATAGTGATATAAATTCTGCCACAGCAGGCCAGTAATATTTATATATGGAAAAATTTCTGGTACTGTTCTGTTCCAGTTATAATTAAAAAATTATTGTTAGTGTTCTTGTTTTTGACAACTCTCATGGATGGAGAAGGTGGACCGCACAGGGTCACAACACGAAGATTCAACAACAATAATATCTGGATGTTTTAAGAACATAAGACCGTAAGACCGCTAGATCGCAGGGTTATGACCAGCCTAGATTGTTAGGAAGAAATACAAACATTTTAACAATATTATAAATATCCTAATCTAACACGCGTTTAGGTAAGACCTCTTTAACCACTCCGTTATTAAATTATATTTAAAACCACAAGGGTCTAGCTTATCTTATCGCTTTTAACACGTGCTATAAACACTTAGTCATTTACAAAATTACACATAATGAATAGAAGTAAATTGTATTCCGTCAATTATCAATCGCCTAGCGTCTTATAATTAATTAAAGCATCTCTTAATGGGGAATAGCGAGTAATTAAATTTTCGTTTACCGCTGGAAAAATTAGCTGTATGTTATTTAATACGCTATTCAATTAACAAAGAAAATCCCCGTGAAATATAATGAAAAAACTTGAACACGTTAAATCACTTAAATGCTAATATATATATATATATATATATATATATATATATATATATATATATATATATATATATATATATATATATATATATATATATATTATATATATATATATATATACATATCATATATATATATATATATACCGCAACACAGGAAAAAATGAATTATCTCCACGTATTTAAGTAATCCAATTGTAATATGACTCTATAATAGCGAGCTAGATATACGAGTTTCAAAAATCTTTCTGCAGCGACTGATACCTGAGTTTGGGGAGACGAGGTATATATCCATAAATGATGTTCTTTCCCTCCTTAGTGCGAAAATTCGCACCTACGGCATGTTAGGGCAAATCTACTGTTCAATTCCCGAATTAAAGATTTTCTGCGCACCTTTGCCGACCACATAGACGTTTGCTAGCGAGCAGACGTCTTTATCCCGTCTCTCTCCCTCTCTCTCTGTAGCTAATTGCGTCCCCTGGGAACACGAACAAACGGATGTGGTCGGTAAATGTGGTTATCGCCCCTTTTTGCATTCTCTTAATTCCCCCTGTCAAATGTAACCAATCAAAGGTACGTCTTCTGTCTTATCGTCCTTGATTCTACAATTAACGACCCGTTCTTTTCCTACACGCGTTCCTTGTCTGATCTGTCACTATTCAACGATTGCCCAATCGTTCGCGTGATAATTCAGTTAACAGCTCTAGTTTCATCGCGCTTCAGGCAAACGCACTTTGCCCGTCCCCTTTTGAAGGAAAGACAGTTAGAGATCTGAATAGCTGTTATAATTGCGCGTGAAAGAAGACAGGTAGGCGTGGCTAAACTATAAGTAAGACAGCTAGCGAAAGGGCATGGCTTTTGCGCAATAACCCGTGTATGCTAATGAGGGAAGCAAAGATGGGAACCCACGTTGGACGAGTTGATTGAAAAAGAATGAGGGGTGATGGTGGGAATAAAGGGGACTGATCAAGGTGGTCGATTCTCATAACCTGTCACAGTAACTGAAACGGAAGCAAGGAATACTAACATTGTAACCTATCAAGCAATATATCGTAAAAGGCGACAATGGAGGATTGGACATAGACCGACTACTCCATCCTTTAAGGCAAAAAAATCTTCAACGAACATGAATGAGAACACGCTGGCATAGATATGACACATTGAAGAAACCTGTATATAGCATTACAAGATAGTCCCTGGTCTGGAATCCCCCGGGATAAAAGAGGTAGAGCAAGACGGAACAACACGTGGAGAATAGACCCGGAGACAGAAATAAGTGGATGAAGTAGACACGGAATGACCTTGAGCGGAGGGCACAGGACATGAGGATTTGACAGTAATTTTTTGAAAGGCGCGTGCTTCTTTGGGTAGCTAAAGATAAAAGAACGGATAAATTATTAGCCTAAAACAATTTTCTCTTAAAAAATAATAAAAAGAATCTAAAAGAACGGTTCCCAAGCCAGGGTTTTGAATGTACATTAATCTGGCGGGAAATTCTCGGGGGGGGGGGGGGGGGGGGGGGGGGGGAAATAGAATTGTTGTCAGCCTTTATGTATCAAAATGGCCGTTGTTAGATTTTTTAAAACTGCCAACTCATTTTTGCTTAAATAACTCCTTTTTTAATCACTTATACAATTATAGTCCATGGAATATCTTCATTTTGAATTTTTTAATTATATTTTCATTATTATTTTATGTGTTTCCGATTTCTTTAAAACTAACATGAGCCAGTTTCATGGGTATTCTCACTGAAAGATAAAACTGTATACAGGGCCGTGGTCAGAACAAAATTGAGAAACAAGGGTCTTGGATTACGTAACAATAAAAGTATCTTATGACCCGAAAGATCACCAGTCGGGAACCGATGATAAAAACCAGGGAAACACGTGTGGAGCAAAAGGTGAGAGAAATACGTTGACGTCCGGATACGACGTACAAGGAGCAAAGCAGGCTGATAGAATTATCATGCAGTCTTTGTCCTGGAATCCCCGGAAGAAAAGAAATAAAGCGAGAAATCTAAGAAACCATTTAGAAGAGAATTAGAGACAGACTTAGAAGAGATAAAGAATATGTGGAAAGAACTTCAAATGATGGCGCAAGACATGCGAGCTTGGCCTGGTCTGATTAAAGGCCAATGCTCCAGGTGGCGCTGTAAGGTGATGATGATAATGATGATTACTAAAAGGTCAGACCAGCCAAAATTAGTATGTACGACTGTTATATTTTACATGCTAACATTCATACATATAATCTCACCAGTCTACACCTTGATAACTTTGGCTGCTATCTTGTACGTTTCAGGGAAAAGGCAAAATGACAACATACTGGCTACTGGGAGAAGATCCACCTGAACAAGTGCCACGTGCATCTCATGGAATATTGTGACATACAGTTCTCTAGGGAGCTATGCAAGCAGATTGTATAACAGAAAGTAGCAATTTCAAAACTAGCCACTTTTAAGGGCAACAAGCTAATCAACAGATGCCGGTTGTCAAAGACAATGAGTGAATCATTCATTGCTCCCAGATTTGGTATGTGACATGGGACACAAGTTGCTTCCTCCTGTGCATAAAATATTACGTTCTAGTTCCAAATGAAACTTTAAGATAATTCATTGGCAGTTAGATAATTCCGGTACCACGAGCAGATACGAAAAAGTGCACGAGGCATAAATTTCGATTATTCCATTGCAGCTGCTTCAGCCAGTATGGAAAAACGCAAGCTGTCTTAAGCTGTGAGAGCCAATGTAAATGTAGCCATCCAGTTGGTTGCCAAATGGAAAGTCGCTTTAGAATGAAGAAAACGTTAGGGGGAGGGATAAGTCTTATTTCCTCTTTCTCTCACTTATTTCCAGCCTGTCTCGTCATTTTTTCATGAAATTCCAGCTACCTTTAAATCAGCCATCAGATATCAAATATCATATTTTATGATAGAGGAACCCAACTGTGAAGCATGTCTTGAGAAAAATACCATAGTACATTATGTGTGGACATGCAAGAAACATGAACAGCAAAGAAAACCACTTAAAGAATGTCTGAAAGCACAAAGCCCATCATCATCATCACAGGAAACTGTACTAAAAGTTGACCTTCCCAGAGAACTACAACAACATAATAAATTGTAATATTACCAAAATAAAAATTAACATATTCCTACCAGAACAACGAAGAATGGTTAAAGAAGAAAAAAATACAGAAACGAAATATTCATCACAAATTTTCAGTAAAAACAGTAAGATAAATTACAAAGCAGTGCAATCCCATTAGAAATATATGAGTCAATCTCAAGGGCAATAAATAAGAAGGTGGCATACAATAAATCAAAGTGCAAACATCTCAAAACTCAACAAGGAATAGATACACCAACAGATCTTAGAAAATGCCACAACAAACACCAAAGAATGTACTATATACCCAAATTATAACCCATATGGGGTTGAACCAGGTATCCCATGCACAAAACAAAATCCAGTGGTTGTGCAAGGCCCTAAAATCAACAACAACAACATAGGACTAACTTTTTTCAGTCTTTCTTTACGAGTTTTGTAAAAAGTATTGGCTCCTGACAGTTTTTGAAAAATTGTCTGATATACCGGCCAAGCCTGACTACGTTCTGGTTATCTCTATTTGTTCTTGACTCTCATTTCTGAAAGATAAATATGTTTTGTCAATCTTTAATGCCAGTTCAAGTTAAAGAGTTTGCACTGGTGAACAAACGCTGTGATACGGGGAGCACTAGAGTGCATTGAAAGCACAGTGACAATTACATTATGACTATTTATTATTGCATTTACAAAATCATTTTACTGATTTTACTGATAACTTCATCATCTCCTGTTTAAACTCTTCAGGATAGCATGGAACCTGTTGGGAACTGACAATCCCTTATGATCTTTTCCTTTTATTAGTGTGGCATCATAAATTTGTTTTTTACTATATTATTTTGTTTTATTCGTTTACTTCCGTTTTCACTCATTACGGAGTGTGGCAAGGGTATTGAATAACAGGTGACCTGAAATAGATGATAGATACCAAGTAAGATAATGTGTGGATACTTTGATAATCTCTTTAGAAATTTCTCTTAATATACGTTTTAGCAAAAGACCTTTATGAACGGATACATTAGAATGTATGTTGTTACTTGTAGAACTTTATGGTGATTCATTAGAAGGAATGTTATAAATTGGATTGTATTGTATGCTGTTAGTTGTAGAACTTCATCGACTGATACATTAGAATGTATGCTGTTACTTGTAGAACTTCATGGTGATACATTAGAAGGAATGTTATAAGTTGGATTGTATGCTGTTACTTGTAGAACTTCATCGGCTGATATATTCAAATGTATCCTGTTACTTTTCTGGAACTTCATGAACTGATACATTAGAATGTAAGCTGTTACTTGTAGAACTTCATGGACTGATACATTAGGATGTAAGCTGTTACTGCTAGAACTTCATCGACTGATACATGACAATAGATGCTGTTCCTTGTAAAACTTCATGGATGTGAATGTATGTTGCTACTTCATGGACTGGTATGTTGATATGCTGTTACTTGCAGAACTTCATGGACTAATTTAATGTTTGTTTTTTAAGTCAAACACACTGACATGTATGTAATCAACAATCAGTCACCACCCTTTAGCTCCCCAAGGAGCACAGGCCTTCAACAAACACATGCCGAGTCCTCCTGTCACGTGACACAGGCCTTCAACAAACAGCCGAGTCCTCCTGTCACGTGCCATCAGCTCAAGTTCTTTCCAACATTTTCATTTCTGCCTCCAGGTTTCATCTCCTTGTGTTGTTTTTTTTTTATCTACCTCTGCCTCTCTTACACTGAGGATCCCAGAACAAGGACTATCTTGTAAGGCTAGCAACAAGTTTCCTCAATGTGTGTCCAGTCCATTGCCAGCATCATCTTCCCGTCACTTCTTCCTCTAGAATTGCTCGGTTCTTCTCATCAGCTCCACGTTAGAGACCTTAACATATCTGCACAAGCAACCATTTATGGTCTGTAGCATCTTGGTTGTTGTTTTTGTTGTTGTCCATGTTTCAGAGCCATACAATATTTTTTTTTTAAAACTATTGTTTTTCCATAATAATAATTATTATGGGAGCCGCGCTGGTGTAATGGTTACCACACTGAGCTGCCGATCGGGTGATCCAGGTTCAAGCCCGGGCGAAGACATTCCAGGTTCAAGCCAGGGCAAAGACATTTGAAAGAGTGTCGTCGACCATGATTTAGACTGGATTAATTCGAGCCCTGGCGAGTACATTTGAAGATGTGTCGTCGACCAGGGACTGGAATAACATGAATGGCTCCTGAGCCGACCCACCTCTAATGGGTACTCTCCGAAGACGGCGAGAGAACACCTATCAGCGTACAGGGAAAATAGGATACTCACGTAAAATCAGTCTCAGGTTAGACATACTAACCTGAGATTTCACCTCGAGTAATAGCGGGCGTATGTAAAAAAAAAAAAAAAAAAAAAAAGATTATTATTATTATTTCTCATGTCTCATACACTATTTCAGTAAGGTCAAGGTAAAGGATCCCGTTACACGCCCATTGAGGCATATTGGGAATATGGTGATAGGCCCATATTTTCTTGACCATCGGCACACAAGGGGTGACGTGGTCAACATCACGCCGGCCGCCTTAACCTTCCCAGAGTTGCTCTGGTACCCAGTTGGGGCTGGGTCGACCCAGGAGCCGTTTGCGGCCTAAAAAAATCCCACCTCATTTGGGGATCGAACAATAGACCACTGAGCTAGGAAGCCAGTGCACTAACCACTATGCTACCGCGGCTCCACTATTTCAGTGTTTAGCTTTAAATAGACAAGCAGTTGCTTATTTTACTGATTACCTCTGTTGCTGTTAATGTGCAGATATGCTTGCTGAAAGCGTCACATGATTTTGTACTATATTAACTCTTTCTACTAGCTGTATATGCTTTTGGTCTACCTTTGCCTGTCTTCCCATGGGGGTTCCAGAGAACACCGACTGCCTTGTAATGCTATCAAAAGGTTATCCTCAACATGTGTCCAATCCATCATCAGCATCTTCTTCTTACCTCAGGCACTTGTGTGGTTTTTGTCAGTTCTAAATTGGTGACTTTGTCCTACCGTTTTAATCCTTTTATTCAACACACGCACCCATGTTTGTAGCTTTTTGGTTGTTGTTTTTGTAATTCTCCCTGCTTCACAGCCATACAATAGGACTAACTTGAATTTGAGTTGAAGATTATTATTTTTGTGTTCGACTTGATCTCCATATATTTCCCAATGCAATGAAATTTCTCTCTTTCCTTTTGTATTCTTATCTTGATGTCACTTTCTATTTCTCCAAATTTGTCTATACTGCTGCCAAGATATGTGTATGTTTTCACATCTTGTAGGGGTGTATCTTCAAGTTCAATCTTATCATTTCTTATATGTAATAGCTGAGCTTTCACAAAATCATAATTCAATCATTGCGTGCAGCATAAATAAATCCTTACAAAATAACAAGCATGAAAATGGTATGTGATAAACTAGATACTATTGTTGCAGTTAACTGTAGACGAATTCTAATTTGTCTGAAGATGATCTTTGAAACTTGTTATATAGTCAGATGCCCAATATTGTATTCGCTGATGCTGTTAATAGTGTATGTCCGGTATTGTATAGATGGTCGACATTGTATATGTTCAAGCTGTTGACAGTGGATGTCTGATGTCATGTGCGTTCACACTGTTGACAGTGGATGTCTGATGTCATGAACGTTCACCCTGTTGACAGTGGATGCCTGATGTTGTGTATGTTGACGTTGTTGACAGTGGATGTCTGATGTCATTGGCTTTGTTGACAGTGGATGTCTGATGTCATGTATGTTGGCGTTGTTGACAGTGGATGTCTGATGTCATGTATGTTGGCGTTGTTGACAGTGGATGTCTGATGTCATGTATGATCACATTGTTGACAGTAGATGTCTAATGTCACGTATGATCATGTTGTTGACAGTGGATGTGTAATGTCGTGTATGTTCACATTGCTGACAGTGGATGACTGATGCCATGTAAGATCACGCTGTTAACAGTGGATGCCTGATGTTGTGTATGATCATGTTGTTAACAGTGGATGCCTGCTGTTGTGTATGATCACGTTGTTGACAGTTGATGTCTGATGTCATGTATGTTGGCATTGTTGACAGTGGATGTCTGATGTCATGTATGATTACATTATTGACAGTGGATGTCTAATGTCGCGTATGATCACGTTGTTGACAGTGGATGTTGACAGTGGATGTGTAATGTCGTGTATGTTCACATTGCTGACAGTGGATGACTGATGACATGTAAGATCACGCTGTTAACAGTGGATGCCTGATGTTGTGTATGATCATGTTGTTGACAGTGGATGCCTGCTATTGTGTATGATCACATTGTTGACAGTGGATGTGTAATGTCGTGTATGATCACGTTGTTGACAGTGGATGTGTAATGTCACATATGATCACGTTGTTGACAGCGGATGTCTGATGTCATGTATGTTGGCATTGTTGACAGTGGATGTCTGATGTTGTGTGTGATCACATTGTTGACAGTGGATGTCTAATGTCACGTATGATCACGTTGTTGACAGTGGATGTGTAATGTCATGTATGTTCACATTGCTGACAGTAGATGACTGATGCCATGTAAGATCACGCTGTTAACAGAGGATGCCTGATGTTGTGTATGATCATGCTGTTAACAGTGGATGCCTGATGTTGTGTATGATCATGTTGTTGACGGTGGATGCCTGATGTTGTGTATGATCAAGTTGTTAACAGTGGATGCCTGATGTTGTGTATGATCATGTTGTTAACAGTGGATGCCTGATGTTGTGTATGATCATGTTGTTGACAGTGGATGCCTGATGTTGTGTATGATCAAGTTGTTAACAGTGGATGCCTGATGTTGTGTATGATCATGTTGTTAACAGTGGATGCCTGATGTGGTGTATGATCAATGTTGCTAACAGTGGATGCCTGATGTTGTGTATGATCATGTTGTTAACAGTGGATGCCTGATGTTGTGTATGACCATGTTGTTAACAGTGAATGCCTGAAAATGTGTATGATCATGTTGTTAACAGTGGATGTCTGATATTGTGTATGATGATGTTGTTAACAGTAGATGCCTGATGCTGTGTATGATCATGTTGTTAACAGTGGATGCCTGATGTTGTGTATGATCATGTTGTTGACAGTGAATGCCTGCTGTCATATATGATCACGTTGTTGACAGTGGATGCCTGCTGTTGTCTATTATAACATTGTTAACAGTGGATGTCTGATGTTGTGTATGATCATGTTGGTGAGAGTGGATGCCTGCTGTTGTGTATGATCAAGTTGTTAACAGTGGATGCCTGCTGTTGTGTATGATCACGTTGTTGACAGTGGATGCCTGACGTTGTGTATGATCATGTTATTAACAGTGGATGCCTGATGTTGTGTATGATCATGTTGTTGACAGTGGATGCCTGTTGTCATGTATGATCACGTTATTGACAGTGGATGCCTGCTGTCGTGTATGATCACGTTGTTGACAGTGGATGCCTGATGTTGTGTATGATCACGTTATTGACAGTGGATGCCTGCTGTCATGTATGATCACATTGTTGACAGTGGATGCCTGATGTTGGGTATGATCATGTTGTTGACAGTGGATGTCTAATGTCATGTATGATCATGTTGTTGACAGTGGATGCCTGATGTTGTGTATGATCATGTTGTTAACAGTGGATGCCTGATGTCGTGTATGATCACGTTGTTGACAGTGGGTGCCTGATGTGTATGATCATGTTGTTTACAGTGGATGCCTGATGTCATGTATGTTTACATTGTTGGCAGTGGATGCCCCATTTCATGTATGTTCACACTGTTGACAGTGGAGGCCCGATGTCATGTACATTCACAATGTTGGCAGTGGATGTCTGATGCCATGGTATGATCACATTGTTGACAGTGGATATCCAACATTGTATTTGTTTACGATGCTGACAGTGGATATACCTGACAGTGTATAAGTTTATGTTGTTGACAGTGGATATATCTGACATTGTATATATTCAAATTGTTGACAGTGGATGCCTGATGTCATTTATGTGTACGTTGTTGACAGTCGATGTCTGATATCATGAATGTTGATGGTATTGGCAGTGGATATCTGATGTCATGTATGTTGGCATTGTTGACAGTGGATGACTGATGTCTTGTAAGATCACATTCTTGGTGGTGAATATCTGATGTTGTGTATGATCACGTTGTTGACAGTGGATGTCTGATGTCATGTATGATCATGCTGTTGACAGTGAATGCCTGCTGTTGTGTATGATCATGTTGTTGACAGTGTATGACTGATGTCATGTATGATCACACTGTTGACAGTGGATGCCTGCTGTTGTGTATGATCATGTTGTTGACAGTGGATGTCTGATGTCATGTATGATCACGTTGTTGACAGTGGATGCCTGATGTCATGTATGATCACATTGTTGATAGTGGGTGCCTGATATGTATGATAACTTTGTTGACAGTGTATGCTTCATGTCATGTACGTTCACAATGTTGGCAGTGGATGCATGATGTCATGGTATGATCATGTTGTTGACAGTGGATATCCAACATTGTATATGTTTACAATGTTGACAGTGGATATTTCTGACAGTGTATATGTTTATGTTGTTGACAGTGGATATACCGTATCTGACAGTTTATATGTTTATGTTGTTGACAGTGTATATATTCGACTGTATATATTCATGTTGATGACAGTGGATATATCTGACATTGTATATATGCACGTTGTTCACAGTGGATGCTCGATGTTGTATATGTTCACGTTGATGACAGTGGATGCCAGATGTTGTGAATTTAGATGCTGTAGACAGTTCATGCTTGATTGATACTGCATACGTTCACTCTGTTAACATCCGGTTCATGATGCTTTATGCTTATATAGTTAAAAGGTGACATGATACTGTGTGTTAGTTGTGGATATATAATGCTGTATATGTTCATGATGTTAGTGATGCATACATTATACTGTACGTATATATTCATGGTGTATATATGATATGTTCATGTTGTATACATGATACTGTATATGTTCATGATACTGTATATGTTAGTTGTGTATACATGATACTGCCTATGTTCATGGTGTATATATGATACTGCCTATTTTAGTGGTGTATATATGATACTGCCTATGTTAGTGGTGTATATATGATACTGTATATGTTCATGGTGTTAGTGGTGTATATATGATAATGTATATGTTTGTGGTGTATATATGATACTGTATATGTTCATGATGTTAGTGGTGTATACCATACATCACACTGTATATGTTCATTGTGTTAGTGGGGTATACATGATAATCTATTTGCTCATAATGTTAGTGGTGTATATATGATAATGTATATGTTCATGATGTTAGTGGTGTATATATGATAATGTATATGTTCATGGTGTTAGTGGTGTATACATGATACTGTATGTACGTTTGGTGTTTAATGAATCACCCTTAAGCTCCCCGAGGACCACATGCCCTCAACAAAACACATACCAAGTCCTTTGTCACGTGCCATCCACGTTTTCTTGATCTTTTTCACTTCTGTCTCCAGTTCTCGTCTTCGTGTGTTTTGATCTACCTCTGTCTTTCTTACGCTGGAGATTCCAGAATAAGCACTGCCTTGTAATTTTTATCAAAAGGTTTCCTCAGTGTGTGTCCCATCCATGTCCAGCATCTTCTTCTTATCTTTTATTCTTGTCATCAGTGACCTTGCCATACCATTTCAATCCTTCTATTCTACATTTTTGTTGTAGTGGATAAAAGATACAGTATATGTTTCTGATGTTAGTAATGGATACATGATGCCATATATGTTTCTGATGTTAGTAATGGAACATTATGCCGTATATGTTTCTGATGGTAGTAATGGATACATTATGCCGTATATGTTTCTGATGTTAGTAATGGATACATGATGTCGTATATGTTTCTGATGTTAGTAATGGATACATGATGTCGTATATTTTTCTGATGTTAGTAATGGATACATGATGTCATATATATTTCTGATGTTAGTAATGGATACATGATATATCTTTCTGATGTTAGTAATGGATACATGATGCCATATATGTGTCTGATGTTAGTAATGGATACATGATGCTGTATATATTTCTGATGTTAGTAATGGATACATGATATGATATATCTTTCTGATGTTAGTAATGGATAGATGATATTATATGTCTTTTCTGTTAGTAATATTTACGTGATATCGTGTATATTTCTGATTTAGTAATGGATACATGATGCTGTCTCTGCTGTTAGAAGTGGATACATGATTCAATGGAGTGTCCGATTGACAGAGTGGTTAGAGGGCCGGTCTCTCGCAGCACGGGTGCCGGGTTCAAATCACGGTACCAACATGCTCCACTCTACCCAGCTGTAATTGGGTACCTGACTCTGCTCTTTGAGTTAGGGAAAGAAAAAGCAGCGAGGAAGGAAACTGGTCACTCCCACCTCTCGATGCTGGACCTAGTATGGTGAAGTCTCTAACACTTCACTCCCCTACGGCAGTATATGCTATGGGACTACTTTTACTACATGATACAATAGTGCTATTTACCTTGATATATGATAAAAAAAATTTATGTTTTACCTATGAGCTTTTGATGCTGCATCTGCTTATATATGAATGCATGATATTGCGTACTCTGTTTGTTACTTGATTCGTGACGTTATGGTATGCTTTTGTTATTGTAAACGAAATATAAAACCTCCTGTTAAAAAAAAAAAAACATTGTTCAGCAGGGATGCTCTACCTGGACCCAGTGAAATGAATGCCTCACAGGTTCCGTCAGTGTTTCTCAAACGGCGTGCCGCCTCACACTAGTGCACCACCGCGCCTAACTAAGCTTTCCGCGAAACATTTGTAAATTTATTCCATCCCAGGACTACCACTTGGAGGTGGAGTAGGGTCTTGGTCAGCTCTCGTTCGTTGACCCTGACGCAAGCCGTCAAGCTATGGGTCGCTGACTGCATTCATCACTTTTTTCTGCGTCTTAGGTCCCACTTGCCAGCATTAAATGAAAAAAGGGAAGGAAAGACTTCCCTGTTTCGAAGAGTAAGTAAGAATCTGTCAAATACGTCCTTCTACTTCTTCTTGAATCCTTAGCCCCTGACTGACAAAGCAGTCAGTGGCCATCGCGCCTAGTGGCGCCATGTAGGGCAGCAACAAACTGTCCCCATTTTGAATTACGTCCTAGCATCCAAGAAATTATTAAAAGCCATCTAATCAGTGGAAAGGCAATCGCCACTTATTATCACCTTCGTCGATTTTCAAAAAGCCTTTGATAGTCTACACCGCCCATCATTGTGGAAGATACTTACAATCTATGGTTTTCCAACAAAATATGTGAATATAATCAAAGCGCTATATGACAATGCAAGATGTTGTGTTAGAACAAATAAAGGGAATACAGAATGGTTTACAGTAGAAACAGGGGTGAAACAAGGCTGTATTATGTCACCATTACTTTTTGGAATAGCTATTGATTGGGTTATGAGAAACTATACCCACAATGAACAATTGGGTATAAAATGGACAAATGGAAAATTCCTGGGGGACCTGGATTTCGCAGATGATGTAGCATTCTTAAGTTCAACACCAAGACAATCCCAAGAAGCAATAAATAATTTGTGTCATCTCTCGGTTAAAATAGGTCTCCAAATAAATGCCTCTAAAACTAAAGCTATGAACTTTTCTAACGAGACCTTTGATATCATCTTGAACGGGGAAAAACTACAGAAAGTTGAAAGTTTCAATTATTTAGGCAGTAAAATGACTCAGGATGGTGACACAACAAGAGAAATCCATACTAGAATTGCTTTGGCAGCTAGCGCCTTGCAGCTAGCGCCTTCAATAGATTATCTAACATTTGGAAATTACGATCATTGAATATACATACCAAGCTTCGTCTGTTTAATTCAAATGTTATCTCAGTGTTAACATACGGCTGTGAGAGTTGGAAAATAACAAAATCATTGGAGAACAAGCTGAATACATTCGAGAACAAATGTCTTAGAAAACTCATGAACATCAGTTGGAAAGAATTCAAGACTAATCGACAAATAAGAGAAGACTCTAGGCAGAAATATGTCTCTGACTATATAAGGAAAAGAAGATGGTCATATATCGGTCATGTCCTACGAATGCAAAACAACAGAATACCACTACAGGCGCTCACTTGGGTTCCTGAGGGTAAGAAGAAAAAAGGAAGACCAAAAGAAACACTCAGAAGAACAATAATAAGAGAAGGAAGAACGTTGGGCCTAAATAATGTGCAAGAGCTAAGAGGAGTGGCGTCGCAACGAACAAACTGGAGAGCACTGGTTTCTGCCTTATGCGCCGTGTTTGGTGCTTAAAGAATTTATTATTATTATTATTATTAATCGTGTATCACAATAGAACAAGAAAGTTAATATAAAAACCTGTTTTAGTGTTATGTGTTCAAATAGCTATTATTATACTTTTTAACAATTAATACAATTGGATTGAGAGTACTTTTCTTTTACTCCAGGGTGGCCCCAAATTAATTTATTTAATTTCATTTTTTTTTTTTTTTATATCAGTGGAAAAAGTTTACAAACAGTACTTTCTATTCGGGCGTGAGGTCAAATAAGTGTGCCGCAAAATAAAGTAAAAATTTCCAAGTGTGCCGTGAACTCAAACATCCAAGGGGTCTCTCCAACTATGCAGAGCTAAAATACTGTGCTCTGGTTCTGGGCTCTCCCAAGGGATTGTCACGTCCTGCACAGAGGCACTTCTCAGCTCCCCCTGCCTATCACTGGGTGCACAGTGAGATCCTCGTGCATGCAGTCAACCAGGTCTAAGCCTGGGGTTCAAGTGACTTCTCCAAACTTAGTGTGCAATGCTGGGTTCTCAACAAGTTTCACCACAGGGAGGAATCCCTGGAAGTGTGTGGATGTTTTCAAAAGTCAATGAGGGTGTAATTAGCCTCACAGACAGAGATTCACTTCCACATAAGTACACTGTAGCATTGCGCATAGCTGGTAGTCATATAAAGATGACTCCAGATATGCCTCCATGCATTGACATGGCATATGAAACCATTTCAACGCGTGACATTGACTGAGTACAGTATCTGTTACTCATGTATTTATTGTGTTTAAATGTCTCTGAAGAGAAACTACATGACACACGTTAACTGCTCGGTACATGTCATTCACACGTTATCCTTCAACAAACTCACGCTAAGTCCTCATGTCCTGTGCCATCAACACAAGGTCTATCTATGTCTCCCGCATCTCTTTAACTTCTGTCTCCAGATCTTCTCGATGTGTTTGTCTTCCTGTAGCTCTCATATCCTGGAGATTCCAGAACAAACAGTAGTTTTTTTCTCAATGTGTGTCATATAGTCAACGTGTTCCTCTCATCTCTTGTTACAATAGCACTTGTCCTGTTCTTGTCTTCAGTTTCACTTTGGTGATTTTTGTCGTACCATTTCAATCCTTCTATTTTATAATAATAATAATAGAAATTAATATATATATATTCCCGTTAACATTATTATGAACATTTTGCACATATCCCGTGGGATCATAAAATACACCCGATCACATGTGGCTGGATGTGATCGTAAAACAAAAATATGAATAAAGTAAACATACCAATCTTGCGTCGATTTTGCAAGGTACTACACATTTCATCACAATACTATTTTCTAGCGAGATTTTCACTCACCTACTCAGAGATGGACTCTAACCAGCATTTTAGACACGTGGCTTCAGTGCTTTTAATGCATGAATTCGCCGCTATCTGGATTAGGTCTAGCTGTCTCGGTTTCCTGGCGCAAGTGGAAAAATGGCCGTGGTTGGCGCGCTTTTAGCGGGTGATTTCCGCTTGGGCACGTGATCCGAAGCGTGCATCACGTGACTTTGGCATCATATAGACGCTCCAATCAATAACGTTAAAAGTCACGTGGGGGTTTCCTAAAGTGGCATAAACTGGTTCTACCTAGGTTTAAGTAGTCGGTCCTAATTTAAAACAGGTTTCTAGCTACCGAGGTCAGGTCAACAATGACGTCGTATCTAAAAATAGTATTAGACTCTAGGAGAAAATCACTGAACGCTAGGAGAATATCCACGAGCGAAATTTCCCGTGATTTTTACGGGCTTCTCGATCATGCATTGAAGATGAGAAAAAATGGCGGCTCGAAAATAATAAAAAAAAGAAGAGAAGATTGGGCAAGTCGTCACAACCATCAGTGGGGGTAACACCAAAATGATTATTATTTTTTATAAAAATATCCCTGTTGTTAGTTATAACCACAAAAACATTTTTTCGTAAGCACTGCTTACATGTAGGTCTACTGTATGAATATACCTACGTTTTTACTTCGAATTCTATTGTTTTCTTACCGAATTTTCACTTTAACCACATGAAACTATGTAAATACATTTAGGCTGTGCGTATGATATTGTAATTTAAAGGTGTAATTTTAATTTTGCTAGTTGTTTATGTCACAACTATTGTCATTACATTCAGTGATATAGGGGATTTACGAGTAACATTACTAAAGATTATGTACGGTCTGGTACGGGAGGAGGTCCATGGGGGTGACACCATGAGTTACCGCACAGGGTGAGACCAACCCTAGTTACGCCACTGTTCCTATTCACTAGTATAGGGCAGATAATGCCATAGACATGGTACAGTATGTATTGCATGTACTATACTGAGTGTCCCTGAAGAGAAGATCCCAAACATATGTTAATTGCTCGGTGCCTCAGCCGGTCCTAAGCTATCGAACCCGGAGAGACACACACATTTTGAGAACCCTTGTTATATGTGAGTAATTAATTTATTACAAGTGAAAAGATCATACGTTACTTTACTCTTGCGGGTTGTAACTGTAATATTTAATGTGACTAAGTTATATTTAGAGTGTAGTGAATATTTGTTGAGTAATGCTGTGTTATATAGATTATTAATATTGTTGCAATTATTATTGTTATTATTATTATCATCGTATTCATTATCATTGTAACATTACGTCATTATTATACTTCTTGCAGTATTTTAGTATGAGTGAGTTACTGACCATTTTAAAACATACGCCTCACATACACCAGACATCTTTTATAACTTACACCAGACAAACTTTGATAACATACACCAGACAAACTTTTATAGAATATACTCTTGACATCTTTTATAACATACACCAGACATCTTTGATAACATACTCTGGACATCTTTTATTGCGTATACTCTTGACATATTTTATAACATACACCAGACAACTTTTATAACATACATCAGACAAACCTTTATTGCATATACTCTTGACATCTTTTATAACATACACCAGACATCTTTGACAACATACTCTGGACATCTTTTATTGCATATACTCTTGACATTTTTATAACATACACCAGACAACTTTTGTATCATACACCAGACATCTTTTATAACATACACCAGACAACGTTTATAACATACGCCAGACAAACTTTTATAGCATACTCTTATAACATGCTATTGACAGTCTTTTATAATACACTCTGGATATCTTTTATAACATACGCTTAACATTATTAAACTGGAAGACATGATAAATGAAACATGCTTGTTTGTAAACGTGTACACAATGTTTTGCATAGTGACAAGAATATATGATACTATGTTTTTATGCATACATTATACACATATACACACAAACACATAGCCTTTTAATCGAAAACATTTCTCTCCCACACAGCACGTAATTTTATATATTCCTTAATTACCTAAATAGTTTAGTTGTCTGTGATTAAAGTCATTGATCGTACGCTATTGTCTGTCGCAAGATGGATTTCTTCACATAAATAAGGTGGCCCATGGATATATATATATCTAAGGCATTCGTCTAACCCTGGGTCAAGTAACGTCTTTTTAATATTTCACACATGCTCTGGTTAAATCTAATTTCTTTTTAACTTTTACATTACTTGATTTGTTTTATCACATTGTAAAATAAAATAAAAATTTTGAACTGGAAATTTTACTTTTGTGCACTAAAATCTGACATATCGTCTCACTAACTTCATATTTTTTTGTTCATTTTGCTACAATTAGAATGCCTCTATACTATGTATGACCACGTTATAGTAAGTAAAATCAAAATCTTCAGTTCAAATGCCAAGCCAATCCTATTGTATGGCTCTGAAACACAGAGAAACAACAAAAACGGCTACTTAAAAACTACAGACTTTCATAAATTAGAATTTCTGTAAAATAAGGGCATTTAAGTGATATTATGACAAGATCACTAATGTGGAACTGATGACGAGAATCAGACACGTGCCAGTGGAACAATAGATGAGAAGAAGAACGTTACGCTGTGAATCTGGATCCGAACTACGGGTGTGTACAACAACAACAAAGCCAACTTGATAACGGCCAATTATAACTGATCAAATAACCTTCATGAGTAGTCAGATCACACATAACAGTATTTATTGACAAATCCACTGTAGTTCCACACAACGTGATATTCTAGTAAGCTTATTTAGTAACTACTATTTGTAGTGAAATTGACAGAGATACAACGGTAAAATACCTCCAAAGATAACATGTAAGGATAAAAACATAATGCGTAGGCTGCTGATAGTACATGATCGCCCAGACCGCGGGTCATCACCCTCCATAAAAATTGACTTGCTAGACAGGAGGGGAACGGCGGATAAAAAGGAAAAAATATGACTGGAAAGATTGCGTGAGACTAGAAAGGCTAAGGAGACGCAATTGGGGGGGGGGGAAACGGAGAAAAGTCACGTTTCCCAAGTTGACATAAAGTAAGGAACTCGACAGAAGGGACCTTGGATATGTTACGCCACAGTCATTTATTGGTCGCTTTTGCGATACCAAGCCTTTGATTTGAATTCAGCGGCAGAACGCAGATGTTTGGAATATTACAAAAATTAAAAAGTAACTTTTTCGTAATATTAATGTTAGGAATATAAAAATTAGCTGGCCGGATGGCCCATTCTGAGCAGTGAACTAATATGTTCTTAATTTTACAGACGGATAGATAATATTGAAGATAATGACAAAAGACAGTGTTGTTCACATCAGCGACAGACTGTATGGAATAAAAAGTGTCGCTATTTGCACAAAAAAACACGACCTTGAGACGCAGGTGTTCAAATCTACTTAGTAGGGAAGCGAAGGGACATTGGTGGGAGCTGTGTCTAAATATAACTTTTAACGACAAAATTTTGGAGGGGAGAGAAAGGTTGGTTCAAAAATCAAGTACGTTTTTGAAAAAAACAAGTAGAGACGGACAGACTAACAGATAAACATCCATACTTGACTGAAGCATGACTGAAATGACTTTAGGGTAGGAAATTTGAATTTGAAAAAACCTAGGCAGTGATTGGCCACAGACAATCATTTTATCGGCGCTCAGACGCGCAAGTGGGGCCATTCCTCAATAGTTGTTCGATGATAGACACAGTATTTTAAAGTGTGGTGATTTCCAAATGAAAGAAAGTGAAATAAGTTCAGGGACGCCATACTATAGCCAGCAGCTCAGCTGAGTTTTGCTAGCATTTCTGTGTTCTTTATTCATAATCTGAGCTGTGAGTTTCAGTTGTCAACAAGGCGGTGTCCATTCAGTTGGTGATTTTACTCGAGTGTATCTGTGCAGTACGTTGTGACAGAGACCACTATTATTGCCCGCCAGCACGGAGAGGTGGGACCACCAGATTTCAGCACCAGAGCTACATATGCAAGTTGAGTGAGCCTCTGGTCTGCTGGAAGTTCACCAACGCCTTTTAGTTACTAATACCCCATAAAATTCCTGCAATTTACTGGACACTGTGTAGTCAATATAGACAGGTGTGATGAGGCCACCCCAACAGCACAAGCATTAACTATCCTCCCAAGTAGATGACTACTAGAACATTTTAATAAAACTAACTAGTCTAGTACGTATATATGTACACTCTTGCATTTATTATGTAACATTCCATGCATTTCTTTCATAATTTTTAAATCCTTTTTTTTTAAAAAGTTCTGGTCAACATAAAACTTGATCCAGAACAAATAAATGTAATATAATTCTATCAAAAATTTTACCCTCTTGAGTTAGTTCAGTGTATTATAATATTTGTTAAATATTATTAGTCTGCTTAAATATCTGTGGGTGTATCTATAACTATCACACCACATTACATATCATTACCCTAGACATTTTACATAGCTACATTCATTAAGAAAAAAAAATTGAGTGTGAGGTCGTAGTGGTAGCAAGAAAGGCCTTCTGACAATTCACAACTACATTTTATCTCAGGAGCCTTCACAGCTGGCCTCATACATTACATTTAGTAATATCACCATCATACAATACCATCAAACCCACTACACTATTACCAAAAGAGCATTATAAAAACTATTTTTTACCTTAATATACAAGTAAAAAGTCAAATAATTTATAACGTCATCTGCTCGCATTGTGAAATAAACCTTCTCTTTGGCCAGAACGTACTTAAATCGTGGTGCGGGCAACGACAGAAGCATATTTTTCGTCCGTAATTAGTTTAATTGTAATCGAGTTAAAGTTGTTGTACATAAGTAGCTGTTTTGAATTACGATACAAGAGCACATTAAACAAAACACGAATCTTTATGAAAGCTTTTAAAAGAGTCATATTTCGTTTAATGGTGACAATTTTCACATCTGATTTTCAATGATCTTCATATTTATATTTTCATGAAGTTTCACTTATTAAACGTGGGAGTAGTAGAGATGGACGTGAAAGAGGCAGTGGCGTATCCTGGTAATGCGAGCTAGGCGTGCTGCTACTTAAAATGAATATGTACGCCTACTATTTAACTTCTTCCCCTCTTAATTTAAAAACCAACTATATTCAATTACGCAACGATAGTTATTAGGGGTATATGTCAATTATCTCCGAAATACTAATTAACTTACAACTTGAAACTCACTGTCACTGTAATAATCTGCATTCCCGGCAACTAACAAAAATTAATCACAAAAAACACTGGACGGACACGGCCGATTTTTACAACTCGAGAGCTGCAAGACCACTGCACGCATGTTCGTATTGTATTGACGTATCTGGCCATGACCCCGATCCACACAAACCAGTCTTCAAACGTAAAACCGAAAGGTGCAGCACGCATAGTGACGGAATTACCCGAGAAACTTGGGGCGATTGCTACCAACCAAAAAAACTGCACTATAAAACACGTCTGGGAAACTGAAACTAGATATACTCGTAGATTCTATGCGGGAAAATCCGTTATCCTGATGCGTGCGGTCCGAAAGCAGAACATTAGAAGAGAAATATTTTATAGAATAATAAATTAAATTTTTATTTTCCTTCGGGCATAGAGAATACGCCACTGGAAAGAGGATGCATCCGTCGTATGTACAACCAGCGTGCTACATGTACAATTAGCATTCATACTCTTCGACATTTGCTGCGGGAGACTGAGCACCTATGGGTTTGCCCGGAGTGCAATGAGGTCGATCCTGATTAACAATTCACTTATAAAAATTAGTTCAGTTTACTTAATGCTAATATACAAGACAATGAAAAATCAAGTGCTCTGGTCCATATCTTATTATTATTGTTATTCAGAATCGACATCATTGCACTCCGGGCACACCCATAGGTGGTCAGTCTCCCTCAGCAAACGTCGTAGGGTATGAATGCTAATTGTTCCTGTTGCGCGCTAGTTGTATATAGCTAGTTGTATATAGCTAGTTGTATATAGCTAGTTGTATATAGCTAGTTGTATATACGCCGGATGCATCCTCTCATTTGTTCATCCCTGCCAGTCTTACGCCTATATATCTTAGCCTTGCTGATTTATTGACTGCAGTGTCATTCTTTAGTAGGCGATCATTAATTGTCCCCAGCATCTCTCCCTTGTCCATATCCAGGTGCTCTTAAAGCTGGTCTATCGGCTCTTTTCACTGCCGTGTACCCATGCATGACCAGGATAGTAGATCCACACCAGTTCTTGAAGATTCGAGGCTTCTATGGAGGTTTTCCATTCATGCCGTAGCCATGAGAATGAAACCCGGTAAATGACCACTACATGCGTACAACTGTAGAAGTTCTGGTTTTAGAGCACGGAGAAGACCAGGAGGCAGAGAGATAGATGTCACAGAAATCTTACAACAAAAAAGGTCACAGTAGCCAATGGGGAAACGTGGCCCAAGGACGTAAACATTAACGCTACACTTCACGACATTAGTGGGACCAATAAAGAAAGTAACAGTATGTAAGCATAGTAGAATACAGTGTATCTGCCATAAAGCACTAGGAAATTACTTCGTCTTCTCACTACACTCTACGAAATAAAAGTTGCTTTACAGCTGAAAGTGACCTCTTTCATACAAAACGTTTTTATTTCATGAAACAAGTTAAAAAGAAAAACGCATTAAAAGGTATTTTGTATTTAACCACTCAGTAAGTGTCTGGTTATTTCAGCTGAAATACCATTATTAGTAAATTAATAAATGGTTTTTTAAATAAAATGTTGCCTCGTTTTGGCGAGGCGCGTCCTGTTCAACCCAGTCGGTTATACATTAGGGCGCATGTCCAAATATAAAAGACCTTGTGGTCTGATAACATTAATATAAAGTACTATGCGTAATAAATCATGCTAACAGAACATTAATTAAAACTAAACAGGTTATCAGAAACACGAACAACAAATGAAACAAGACAGAAGTTGAAATATTATATTTTAAGGGGACAAAAAAACAATTAATTTAAAATAAGCATTAATGGAGAACTTAGTAACACTGGAAGAGAATACACCACATGCAGAATAAATCAATATAACTACACAATTAAAAACAAATTTTCAAATATGGAATAACCACCCAACAACAACAATAAACAAAATATGTTATGTGCAATAAAGAACATCGCTTATCCAACAGGAAACGAGATGACAAGAAGAGTAGTTAGTATTCTAAATCGTTGTAACCACGGGAGAAATAGAGAGTAAGAGAAGCAGAAAAACACAGAAGGTAATATAATGGATAGTATGATACTACGGAGAGGGGAGAGATCAACAAAATAATTGATGGACAGAATCAAACAACATGGTTTCCTATCCCTAGAAGTGTGACACCTGTCTTGATCTGGCATATTCAAATATACCCAAATACCTCGCTATATACCTATATCAATATATACAAAAATACCTCGCTATATACCAGTGGCGTATCCTGGTAATGCGAGCTAGGCGTGCTGCTACTTAAAATGAATATGTACGCCTACTATTTAACTTCTTCCCCTCTTAATTTAAAAACCAACTATATTCAATTACGCAACGATAGTTATTAGGGGTATATGTCAACTATCTCCGAAATACTAATTAAATTACAACTTTAAACTCACTGTCACTGTGATAATCTGCATTCCCGGCAACTAACAAAAATTAATCACAAAAAACACTGGACGAACACAACCGATTTTGACAACTCGAGAGCTGCAGGACCACCGCACGCATGTTCGCATTGTATTTACGTATCTGGCCATGATCCCGATCCAATCAAACCAGTGAATCCGAAACGTGCCGCACGCTTTGTGACGGAATTACCCGAGAAACTTCGGGCGATTGCTACCAACCAATAAAAAAACTGCACTATAAAAAGCGTCTGGGGAAACTGAAACTAGATTATACTCGTAGATTCTATGCGGGAAAATCCGTTATCCTGGTGCGTGCGGTCCGAAAGCAGAACATTAGAAGAGAAATATTTTATAGAATAATAAATTAAATTTTTATTTTCCTTCGGGCATAGGTGTGCACAGCACGCACAGCACACATAGAGAATACGCCACTGCTATATACTTATATCAATATATACCCAAATACCTCGCTATACCTATATCAATATATACCTAAATACCTTTTTTTTTTTTTGGTTCGGTGTTTGCCTTCTTCTGGCGAGGCGCGTTCCTTTCAACCTATTTGGTTATATCAGAGCGCATTTACCATCCAAAAAAGTCAACTCTGTTGACTGCTAACCCGATCAGCGTTGATAGATACTAAGTCCTGAAAAGGACTAACATTGTCTATCTGCTAGCACAAAGCCATAAAAAGGACTCGCCAGCGACGCCAACGCCCGAGTTGATAGATGTAGTTAACCTAAATACCTCGATTAACCTATATCAATATATACCTAAATACCTCTATTTACCTATATCAATATATACCTAAATACCTCGCTATACATATATCAATATATACCCAAATACTTCGCTATACCAATATCAATATGCACCTAAATACCTCGCTATACCTATATTAATATATACCTAAATACCTCGCTATACCTATATCAATATAAACCTAAATACTTCTATTTACCTATATCAATATATACCTATATACCTCGCTATAACTATGTCAACATATATCTAAATATCTCTATTTACCTATATCAATATACACCTAAATACCTCTATTTACCTATATCAGTATATATATCTAAATACCTCGCTATACCTATATCAATATATACCCAAATACCTCGCTATACATATATCAATATATACCTAAATACCTCTATTTACCTATATCAATATATACCTAAATACTTCGATTTACGTATATCAATATATACTCAAATACCTCGATATACCTATATCAACAAATACCTAAATACCTCGATATACCTATATCAATATATACTTAAATATCTCGATATACCTATATCAATATATACTCAAATACCTCGATATACCTATATAAACAAATACCTAAATACCTCGCTATACCTATATTCATATAAATCAAAATACCTCACTACACCTGTAGTCAAACATACCAATATACTGTGCTATAATTGTATTCAAATATACACAAATACTTCGCTATACCTATTTTAAAATATACCAAAATACCTAGTTATATCAATATTCAAATATATCCAAATACCTCGCTATGTTCTAATCCAAATATAACCAAATACCTCGCTATGTTCTAATCCAAATATAACCAAATACCTCGCAATGTTCTAATCCAAATATAACCAAATACCTCGTTATTTTCTAATCCAAATATAACCGAATACCTCGTTATTTTCTAATCCAAATATAACCAACTACCTCGCTATGTTCTAATCCAAATATAACCAAATACCTCGCTATGTTCTAATCCAAATATAACCAAATACCTCGCTATGTTCTAATCCAAATATAACCAAATACCTCGCTATGTTCTAATCCAAATATAACCAAATACCTCGCTATATTCTAATCCAAATATAACCAAATACCTCGCTATTTTCTAATCCAAATATAACCAAATACCTCGCTATATTCTAATCCAAATATAACCAAATACCTCGCTATGTTCTAATCCAAATACCTCGCTATAGCTGTAGTCAGTTATACTCAAATGCCTCGCTATCCTCATCTTTTTTTTCTTTTCGGCCCTTATGGAGCACAGAGCTACCACTTCAAGTAGTCCTCCTTGCAGATGTGACCGGGCTTGGTCACGGCATCAATATGAAGTTAGTGTAACCGGGTCAGTTGGCCAGTCAACGGTGTTGTGCGCAGGTAAATATTTTGACGTGAGCTAACTCTTTGTACGTTCTGGTTCAAGTGGTTACAGGCCTTTCGCCTGAGATGGAAATTCTTGACCTTAGTTTATTCTTCTTCCCAAAGTTCGTTCTTACCCTTTTAGGTTTAGTGAAAAGCAATAACTCGCATAATGGTTTGTCGAATAATCCAACTGTAATATTCCAAAGAAAACTCAGCAATTTAGAAAAATAAAATATAGTTTATTAACGTTTTAGAACAGCAATGTTATTGACACAATGGTGAAGTACTTGTTTCTTACGCTTACACAAAATAGTGAGTATCCAAAATGAAAGTGTATATCCACAAGAATAATATATCCAATAGAATAAAACACAAACTTGTCTACTTAAAAACTAACTTGTCTACTTAAAAATACTTGTCTAACTTGAAAACTTGTCAAGTTAAAAACTTGTCTTGATAATCTCAAAGACGAAGTTCACCTAACACTATCTGTAAAATCCTCTCGCCTAATGAATCCTAAAAATCTGTAAAAGCCTGTCTATCGCGCACGTCTCTCCTTTTTATACTATTTCTTCTTTTTTCCCGCCAATTTTCACACGACGCTTTCTTTTTTCACACGGTACAATTATCTACATTTGCACACGCTTTCTCAGCTTTTCGACTTTTTCCACACGTCTCTCTCTCTCTAACAACGGAAAAAACCCAAATTAGCAATCTCACTTTCACAAAATTTTCCATTCAAAAACATGCTTTTACTATTTTTTTGTTCTGGGACAGCTTTACAATGCCTCTCTCAAAGCCGTGAACTTTTCATGATACTGTGTTTTGTGCAAAAATGCCTTAACTGCTTTTAACGTGTTATTCTCATTCTATGTGGTTTTAACACGTGTAAATGGTAGTGTATGCCAAACGGTCACACAGGAAGCCTGCGCCACGCATTTGCATGCTCTTCCAACAGTGGTTTATGTAGCAGTCTGTTTTACACTATGAGGGTGTCAGCCTCATGCAACAACCTCATACTGGTCGCCTTGTACGATATGCCGGCTATACTTACGTACTTAGTTGTTCCTATTCTACCCTGGGGTGTAAATGTTTGCCAGAGTGCGCAAATACTATCCTATTGGCTGTCACTCCTGGCCTGGTTCCAATCTAGTTCTCAGGCCTTCAAAGATTGTCTAATGTTGTCCTCCCAGTGAACTCTGGGTTGTCCTGGAGGTCTGGATCCCTGGCTCTTAGTTTCCCATATTTGTCGTGGTAGCCGAACATCTCCCATTCTGCAGACAATACCAAAGCATCGCAATTGGGACTGTTCCACGATCTGCAGGGGCTGGATTTTGAGGCCATGACGTATTGCCTGGTTGCGGACTATGTCTTTTCTTGTTACTTCAGCCACTTTCCTCGGATACCACATTTCTGAGTTTTTGAGCTGGCTTTTGTGGGTGCCTGCTATACCTATATTCAAATATACCTAAACACCTCGCTATACCTATATTCAACTATACCTATACACATCGCTATATCCATATCCAAATATACCCAAAACCCTCGCCGTATTAATATGAAGTTGGCTCGCTATTTAATTCACCAAGCAACAACAACATTAGTGTAGAAAAATGACTTAAAAACCTTTGGCAAATAATAAAACAACGGCTCTAATGAAATGAATAAGAAATATAACAATAAACCAACAAATACAGTTGAGAAACATTGGTAATAACCTACAGCCTTCATATGATACATGAGATGGCATCTCGTAGGACAACGGACTATGCAAATTGCCTACGTTACCGTCACAAGGCCTTTGTCATGGTACACACGAACAAAAACTAAAACGATAAAACGCTAGAAGTAAGTGTAAAACATAAAACAATAAACAAAAATGATACAACCCCTGCATTAGAATGGCCGGTTTCGTTGTGGTGAATACGCAAGACGTCTTCTACATCAGGGCATAATTCTCTTATGACAAGATCATCAATGTAAAACTGATAATAAGGATTAAATAAGTGCCATTAGAACAAGAGAGGAGAAAAATACGCTGGTATTGATAGGTCAGTGCTCTGCAACCGGTGTATACAGCTTTTTTCACCTGGAGCATCAAGAAAACAAATTAAAACTCGATGGACAACTACTTTGGAGAAGAAAATCGAACTTTAGAAGAGGAGCTGACAGACAGCTACTCCTCATAGCCATCATACGCAAAATAAAGACAAAGTCATACCTGCCTGAACATTGTGAAACATTGTGCAAGCACCAGCTGGGGAGCAGGAAAAATAAATGTCAGCTGTACCTGGAATATGTCAGATCAGTCATGGATAATAACCTACCACTGCAAATGACAATGAATAAAACAAGCCACGGAGATAAAGTTCAAAACCAAGCTCTTATGTTCATATGTGGGGGCTTGACAACCATGACCACAGCTGCTTGTGATATCGACGCAAAGATGGAACTTCGACGTAGACATGCTGTTCTGGAAACAAAGCGACAGAGGCGTCACTAGGGGGGATGCGGGGTGTGCGTATCGCACCCGGATAACACCATCAGAAGGGGGGGGGGGTGATCAGCTGGGGGGTGACACCAAAATGACTGTCTATAAAATGTGAGTACAGTGTTTCAGCAGAAATTTATATTTTTTTGTAAAAATATCCCTGTAGTTTATTATAACCACAAAAACATTTTTCGTAAGCCCAGCTTACATGTACTGTATCAATATACCTACAAGGCTAAAACTCTATGCTAGTTTACTTTTTGAACCTTCTAATGCGCATTATGATTTAGTCGAGATGTTCACTAAGTGCGGAAATGCTTGTGTATTTGTTCCTGTTTATTTTTTTTTTTTTGGTATTATTTCATTTATGAGCATATTTCCATATGCATTTGCGAGTAACATTAGTACAAAAAACATTACTAAGGATTCTGTATGGTCTGGTACGGGAGGAGGTCCATTGGGGTGACACTATGAGTTACCGCACCGGGTGACACCAACCCTAGTGACGCCTCTGCAGAGCGATATGGAAAAATAAGAAAAGAATACAAAACCAGACAGTTGGTTGAAAACTAGAAGCAAATTTTTTTTTAAATCACAACTGTTAGTAGCAGTAGCTATAGCAGAGCAGTACCACCTCCACAGACACGAGAAATAATTGAAATTTTATAACCAGCCCTTCGTGATTGAAAGGAGTTAAAACTACCCATAATAAAATCCACATTCGAGGATAACCCAACAAAAGACACCAACCAACATCACTGAAGACTACTATAACTAAAAACTACTCTAACACCTCAATACATACATACACAGATGGCTCTGCCATCAAGGCCACCATAAACGCTTGGCTTGAATCTTACGTGAAGTACCCAAATGGCAAAACACTAGAAATATGTGAACCATGTGGAAAATTCAATGTTAATCACTAAGCAGAAATTACAGCAATAAGACGCACTTCCCAGCAATACTCGGCCAATCACAGCTACGGCGTAAACAGACACAACGCAACCACCGTCCTTTTCAGGGCGAACAGGGAAGAAGAAGAAGAATTAAGAAATCTATAAGACCTCAGGGAGCCGCGGTAGCATAGTGCACTGGCTTCCTAGCTCAGTGGTCTATGGTTCGATCCCCAGATGAGGTGGAATTTTTTTAGGCCGCAATGGGTACCAGAGCAACTCTGGGAAGGTTAAGGCGGCCGGCGTGATGCTGACCACATCACCCCTAGAGTGCCGATGGTCAAGAAAATATGGGCCTAACACCATATTCCCAATATGCCTCAATGAGCGTGTAACGGGATCCTTTGCCTTTACCTTTTATAAGACCTCAGATATCATAATATTCAGTGATTCAAAAACAACACGTCTGGCTTTAGAAGAATACCTCCAAACTGAAAATGAAGAAATAATACAGCTGGCTGAGTTAATTGACAGCCTTCTAACAACATACATCAGAGTCACTCTCCAGTGGATACCAGGATACACAGACAAACCAATCAAATAAAAAAACTGACCGCCTAGTAAAACAAGGAGCAAGCATGGTTCAAACAACCACTCCAGCCAATGCGCAGACAGTTAAACTAATACTGCAAAACAACGTCAAAGAGGAATGGCTGAACCGACGGGCAAAAGAGTCTACAAGACGTGTCTTGTATAAAGAAACCACTCACCCCAACAAGAATGACAGCATTTAGTAACTAATGATGTGTGAAGCAGAGCAAAATTTTCCAGATTAGAACAGAACATACCAGACTCAAAAAGCACTTAAGCAAATTAAACTGTTTCCATGAGCCTAATTGTCGCAACTGTACCCATCAATATGCAGATGACCTGCTCCATACGAAACATTGATCTGTTCACTTGCCCAGGACTCTCCACAGAAAGTAGAAAGCTACTGCCGGACTTTCCACAGAAAAAAAGAAAGCTGCTGTCGGGCTCCCCAACAATCACAAACACTCTTTATAGTACCACTCAACAGCTAAATAGCACAATGCAAATTCTGCAACTCGCGTTGGCTTTGAAATAAGTATATGAGGAGAACTGCCGTAAGACGGGGGTAAAACAGTGGAATGGGAAAAAAAAACAAATAGTAATGCGTCTTACAAGGAGAAAGGACAGGAAAAACCTACGTTGCGGCCACAAGGCCTTCGTCAGGGACAGACAAACAAGACAGGAGGGAAAGAAAGAAAATGAGAATTAAGTAGAGAACATGAAACTCTAAAAATAAGAGAAAAATAACTCCCTTGTGTCCAGTCACATGTCCAGTCACAGAAGCAAGATGGCTGCCACTAAACCGGAAAACGGAAGTCGAAAGTACGGTACATTAAAAACAAAAAATAAGAAACAATGAAAATAAGGACCGGAAAAGAGTGAGGGAAAAAAAAAAAATATATATATATATAATTAATAATAATATATATATAAAGTGAGGGAAAAGCGATTTATAGAAAAAAAAATAAAAAATAAAAAAAATAAATAAAAAAATAAAATAAAAAGATATAAATAAAATATAATAAAAATAAATAAATAAATAAATAAAAATAAAAATATATATATAAAAAGACAAAAAATATATATATATAAATATATATATATATAAATATATATATATAATAAATATATATATATATATATATATATATATATATATATATATATATATATATATATATATATATATTTATATATATATATTTATATATATATATATTTATATATATATATATATATATATATATATATATATATATAAATTTTTAAATAAAACAAATTAAAAAAAAAAAAGGGTGATCACATCAAAGTAGACAGTCATAATACAATAGGGACTAGATAGAGAAAGGCGTCTCAGACAAAAGAATTTTGGGTATTCAAGCCGTGTGGTTTAAGGCAACCCATAAGATGGATGAAGCGTTGTTCCTGGCGAAACCGACTGTTGGCGTCCGAGGAACAGGATCTGATAGCTGTCACCTGGATGTCAGTGGCACCGTGGTGGTCCGGGCCATTGAATTTATGACTGTCTACTTTGATGTGATCACCCTTTTTTTTTTTTTAATTTGTTTTATTTAAAAAAAAAATTTTTATTTTATATATATATATATATTTATATATATATTTTTTTGTCTTTTTATATATATATTTTTATTTTTATTTATTTATTTATTTATTTTTATTATATTTTATTTATATCTTTTTATTTTATTTTTTTATTTATTTATTTTTTTTTTCTATAAATCGCTTTTCCCTCACTTTATATATATATAATTATTAATTATATATATATATATTTTTTTTTCCCTCACTCTTTTCCGGTCCTTATTTTCATTGTTTCTTATTTTTTGTTTTTAATGTACTTTCGACTTCCGTTTTCCGGTTTAGTGGCAGCCATCTTGCTTCTGTGACTGGACATGTGACTGGACACAAGGGAGTTATTTTTCTCTTATTTTTATAGTTTCATGTTCTCTACTTAATTCTCATTTTCTTTCTTTCCCTCCTGTCTTGTTTGTCTGTCCCTGACGAAGGCCTTGTGGCCGCAACGTAGGTTTTTCCTGTCCTTTCTCCTTGTAAGACGCATTACTATTTGTTTTTTTTTTTCTTCCCATTCCATTGGCTTTGAAAGAGGGACGAGCTCAGCAGCCCTAGTAAAACAACAACAAAAACCACTAACACACCACACACAAATTAGCTAGTGTTGTCTTATCAATCAATATCCTTTAGCTCCCCAAGGAGCATAGGCCTTCAACAAACACATGCCAATTCTTCCTGTCCTGTGCCATCCGCTCAAGTTCTTTCCATGTTTTCCTCATCATTTTGACCTCTGTTTCCAGTTCTCTTCTCCATGTGTTTTTTGGTCCACCTCTGCCTCTCTTTCCCTGTGGACTCCAGAACAAGGACTGCCTTGTAATGTTATCAACAGGTTTCCTCAATGTGTGTCCTATTCATCGCCAGCATCTTCTTCTTAACTCTTGTTCCACTGGCACTTGTCTGGTTCTTGTCATCAATTCCACATTTGTGACTTTGTCATACCATTTCAGTCCTTCTATTCTACGCAAGCACCCGTTTATAAAAGTCTGTAGCTTTTTGGTTGTTGTTTTTGTTGTTCTCCATGTCTCAGAGCCATACAATAGGACTGACTTGACATTTGAGTTGAAGATTCTTATTTTCGTGTTGGACCTGATTTCTCTTGTTCTCCATATGTTTCCCAATGCAATGAAAGCTCCTCTTGCTTTTTGTATTCTTATTTTGATATCACTGTCTGTCCCTCCAACTTTGTCTATATTACTGCCAAGATATGTGTACGATTCTACATCTTCTAGTGGTGTCTCTTCAAGTTCAACCTTGTTATCATTTCTTGCATTTATTCTCATAATCTTTGTCTTTTCCCTGTGTATTTACAGACCCACCCGTTGTGACCTCTCATCGAGAATTTTCATTTTCTCTTGCATCTGATTATGGTTATGGGACAGAAGAGTCAGGTCATCTGCAAAATCCAGATCATCAAGCTGTTTAGTCAGATTCCACTGAATTCCATTTCTGTTGTGTGATGTCGATGTTTTCAAAACCCAATCTATTGCTAGTAAGAAAAAAAATGGAGACAAGAGACATCCCTGTTTCACTCCCGTTCTAATCCTAAACGGTTCTGAAAGATGTCTTTCATGAAGAACTCTGCATGTCATGTCTGCATAGGTCTTCTTTATTAAGTTAATGATCTTCATGGGAACTCCATAATGCATCATCAGTTTCCAAAGTGATTCTCTGTCTACACTGGCAAATGCCTTTTCATAGTCCACGAATCCGATGTATAACGGTGAATTCCATTCCAGACTTTGTTCAACTATTATTCTCAATGTGGCTATCTGGTCTGTACAGGATCTGTTTTGTCGAAAACCTGCTTGTTCATCTCTCAGTTGCTTGTCTATGGACTCTTTTAATCTCTCAAGGATGATTCTGTTTAATACTTTTCCTGGCACTTGTCATGAAATATTCTAATCCACATATATAAATTATTAGGTAAATATGAAGCCTAACAAATAAAATTAATAAAGAGAAGAGCAATGGTAAAATGACAGTGCTGTCACAAGGAATGTACTCGAAATCCCCCTTGTTTTCTGCTTCGTCTGCAAATCGTAACGCTTTCACGTTGATATAAAAGCTTACTGTATTATTACCCGCTTTCTTCAATGAAACGTGTGCTGTATTTCTTGGAAAAGCATTGAGAGGCCCTGCGTAATGACCTAAATTAATCCTAACATTAATTATATTACGTTACCAAAACGAACGAACAGATGGACAAAAGGATAGCGAGAAGGGAGAGGCAGAAAGCCGAACACTAAACACGCTTCGCGCGATACGCAAATGCTGCCATCACGCGTGTAAGTCTACATGCACTAATTTTTTTTCAGACGGACAGTGATAAAATACACTACCCTTTCCCAGAGTTAGGTTTATAAATCATAACAGACTCTTATTAGAAAAGATAACAATAGATGGGTTTACGTTTGAACACATAACAGTACCCAGACAGCACATCTTCGAAACAGGAGGTAGAAGAAATTGCATATTTTGAACGCAGCCACGTAGCTCCTTTAAATTAGTATTTTTGGGTTCCTTAGGGCTTGCTGACAAAAAATATGTAAAACGTTACGCAAATAGTCCAGGAATTAATAAATTATACCCAAAATAAAATATTGGGGGTGCCTGACAGCATAAAATCATTTCTGCTCATAAGATTTTTTTTTTTAACGTGTTTGAAAAAAAATTTACGTTACAGAAATAGCCTACCATGTAAACTCCAAATTGATTGGAGCGCAACAAATGAAAGCCTAACCACGATTGGTCGGGCTATAAATACTATCTTGGTTGTTAGGGGAGACGGGAAAAGATAACATTTTTTCAAACACTTGTCGAAACGTGGCTCATTGGCCAGTCTCGCTGATATACACACTTGGGAGCGTTAGTTCGAGACCACTTGTTTAAATGATCCTGATAAAGCATCAGTGCGTTGAAGCCAGCTAAAATTTTGCTCAATAAAAGCCTGGAAGATAAGCAGATGGAAATTTGTGCCAGTTTGTGCCAGAATTCATTGCTAATCAACGTATCTGTGTTATTCGTATGAATTGTGGTAAGCTTGAACCATTTAATATCTTTTAATGAAAATTGAATGTGAATTGTTGATTTATGCCTGTATATATATGTGTAGTTCAGTGGCAAACGTGAGGTAAAGCCTAAAATGCTCCAGCCTGAACAGAGGGTGTCGGAGAGAAGTAAAACGGCATGGAATGGCCAAACAGTACACTGACACCTGGATGATTGACTAGAAAGAAATAATGCTGGAAGTGCAGAGGCGTAGTAACCATTAGGAAGGGTAATACTGGAATAAAGTATTTCAGATGAAGCTGACTGTTGGCCTAACGCTCTGAACGCAATGTTTGTGATGTATTGTGATCAGTGTAAAAAGAAAATATAAATTAGTTATGAAGTAGAAGGTACATCCTTCTTGATTTCAGGGACAGTGGTCTTGATGGTACTGAGCAGCACCTGGTCAGAGCTTTGCTGAATCCAGAGTCGGACAGCATACTCCTTGGTCTTTTTAGCTATCAGTGAGGTGTCTCCTGAGCCCAGAGGAGAATTCGAGCAGAGGAGTCCTTTCCTGCCGCCATCACGCCAGATAAGCGAATTGGCCAGCTGAGCTCAACATTATGTCCCCTCATCTTGAACTGACTTTTTAAAATTAACATTAAGAGGGGAATTTACTTGTCTTAAAATCAGGAACTGTGAACATCTCCAATACTAGTCCCTAAAGACAAACTATTGAAGTCATGATGACAAATACCAACAGAGCTTGAACAAAACAAAACCAGTATTACCTCATTTTACTACTACACAACTGACACACATAGAACATTTGTAATAATATATGTCACTACAATATTCATATTAAATACATTCTGTACATAACTTGTAATTTAAATTGATTGTGATTCCTGGTTCCCTTGTAGTTGAATCAGGACACATATTCATTCATGCCAGTAATGAATACATATTGTTATTTGAAAGTTTATCAGTGACTCTTTTAAGATATCTTTGTAGAGTGTTATATGTATGTGAGTGTCACAGTGTTGTCAAGAGTAGTGGATTAAATTAAATTGTTTATCTGTCTGTTGTTGTGACTTACACTTCCCCATACTCATACCCTAGACACATAACGTAGCATCACACTATTCCAGAATAATTCTGACTGAGATATATAGATATGTGGTAGCAAGTAAGGTTATCTATAATACACTACTCTTAATAGATATAGATACCTTCACAGCTGATCTCAGTCAGTACACTAAGTTCCCTATAAGTATTTATAACATCCCACTTCACCACATATATTGGGGTCTCGCTCTTGGGATTTTGAATCTTTAACTATTAAAAATATTGGGGGTAATTCACTTCAGGGAATATAAGAATTAAAAGGTATCCTTGGGTGGAATTAAATAAGGTTGAGCTCACGGTGCCTGTGTTGTCCATTAGATATATAGTTAGAAATTGAATTGTTGGTTAGACATTATATAAAGTTACCTGATAGACAATGGCGGACCTGGCCAAATTTCGATCTGCTGCGGTTCAGACTGCAAAAGAGTTAGGATTAGATGGGCAAGTTATGGTTGCCTATGTTACTACGGAATGTGACAAATTTATTGAACGCGAAGAAAGAAGGTTTGAAGCCGAAAGAAAGTTAGAGGCTGACAGGGAAATTAAGAAGTTACAATTTGAAGCTGAGGCTGAGACTAAGAGGTTGCAGATTGAGGCTGACAAAGAGGCTAAAGCATTGGAAGCCGAGAAAGAAGCTGCACAAGAGGAAAGAGGAAAGAAGAAAGCTGCAGAAAGGGAAGAGAAGAAATTAGCTGCAGAAAGAGAAGAGAAGAGATTAGCTGCAGAAAGGGAAGCAGAAGATAAAAGATTACAAAGGGAACATGAATTACGACTAAGGGAGTTTGAGTTTCAAGGCCATGCTCCTGAAAATGGTGCCAGTCCCTTTGCCTCTGATGCTACGGTTACTCAAGGAGCCTCAACCTCAGCTATGAATTTTCATTTAGATCATTTTGTTGAGAAAGACGATGATATTGAGAGCTACCTAAATAGGTATGAACTATTAGCTACCACGTATGGGTTAGAGAGAGAAAGGTGGAGCTTAAAGTTATCTCAGGGACTTCGTGGGGCAGCTTATGAAGTTTTTGCAAAAATGAGCAGAGGTGATCAGGAAAATTATGACATGCTAAAGCAGGCTCTTTTGTTAAGGTATGAAAAGAATGCAGAGTTTTACAGGAAAAAATTTAGGAATGCTAAACTACTGTCAGGTGAAACCTATCACCAGTTCTCTGCACGCATAGAGACATACTTGGAGAAATGGACTTCTCTGGGGAAAACCCAAGATCTTAAGGAAATGGTCCTTATAGAGCAACTAAGAGAGTCCATGGCTCCAGACCTGAGAAAGTTTCTCATGGAACAAGGTGCAGAGAGGCTGGGTGAGTTGCTAAATGTTGCTGAAAGGTATCAAGCAGCTCAAGCAGAGGTAACAGGTAATAAAAAGAAACAGGTGGATAACTTTAGGGCACCACAGAACTTTAATAAATTTGATCCTAGGGATCAAAATAAAGGTAAGCACCAATTTGATAGGCCACGGTATGACAATAAAAATAAATTCCCACAATTCGATGAAAGGAAATATGATGAAAGAAAATCTTTCAACCAAGGAAAAAGGTGGTGTAAAAATTGTAAGATGAACAATCATGACACTGACCATTGTAGAAGGAAACCTCCTCATTTTGCTGCTATGACATCGGGGAAAAAGGAAAAGAAGGGCAAACCTGAAGAATTACAGGAACCATACCACCCCCCAGTGTGTGAAGATGTCATTTGTAATGGTGTCACTATAAGATGTTTATATGATACCGGTTTAGATTACGATTCCGTTGTGAGTTCTCACCTGGTGCAGGCCGATCAATACACCACAGAAACAGTGGAGATTCAAACTGCAACCAAGGATGTAGCTACCATGACACTTCCCGTCGCCCGAATAAAAGTGAAAACGCGATATGTGGAAGGAATCATAAAAGCAGCAGTGATAAATGAGCCAATCTACCCTCTAATATTGGGGTGTAGATATGTCTTCTTGGGGAATCCCAAGAGACCTGTGATATTGGCAACAGTGCAGACCAGATCACAGACAAAGAAGGAGGAGGATAATCCAATAAATACTCACCCAGATGAGATGAGGAAGGCACAGGCTGAGGACAAAACACTCAAGCCATGTTTCAAGAAGTTGCCCAAATCTCATACACCTCCAGGCAAGGGAGAGTTTTATATGAAGAACAAATTGATATATAGGAAGGCTGGATCTGAATCCAATGGTCACGGACAGCTGGTCCTTCCCACTTCATATAGGACTAAAGTGTTGGAACTAGGGCATGCGATTCCCTTCAGTGGTCATATGGGAATCAGCGCAACAGGACAGCGAATAGCTTGTCACTATTTCTGGCCAGGAATAACTGAAGATATCAAACGATATGTAAAATCCTGTCCAGAGTGCCAACGAGTAGCACCTAAACATTGGACTGCACCAGCAACTCTGGGGGAAATGCCCATAGTGGGAACACCCTTTGAGAGAGTTGCCGTGGATCTTGTGGGACCTCTCACCCGAACCAAGAGAAGGAACAGCTACATTCTGACTCTGGTGGACACTTGTTCTATGTGGGGAGAGGCAGTAGCCCTGTCATCGATTGATTCAAAACATGTGGCAGAGGCATTGCTCACAATTTTCACAAGGTTAGGCTTTCCCAATCAAATCTTGACTGATAATGGCTCTCAGTTCAAGGGGAAACTAACTGAAGAAGTTTTCAGGATCTTCCAGGCCAAACACTTCCATTGTAGTGTGTATCATCCCCAAGGGAACGGCCAAGTGGAAAGATTTAACGGCACATTAATGTCGATCCTGAGAAAGTTGGCACACGAAAAACCAGATACATGGGACCAGTACCTGCACGCCGCCCTCTTTGCTTATCGGGAGGTACCCCATAGTTCAACCGGTATGGCCCCGGCAACATTATTGTTTGGAAGGCCAATAAAAGGTCCACTTGAAGCTTTGTTAAGAACGTGGACTGATGAAAAGGCAGAGGAAAACATTACATCTTCATACCAATATGTGAATGAGCTGACCACTCGGTTGAAAACTGGCTGGAAACTTGCCAATGAAAATTTGAAACAAGCCAGGAAGAAACATGCTGCCTATTATAACAGGAAGGCGAAAGACAGAAATTTGGCTGTGGGAGAGAAGGTACTGCTTCTTTTGCCCGGGAGTCAGAATAAGTTACAAATTGGATGGCAGGGTCCATATACAGTTCTAGAGAAGGTGTCTAGAACAAATTATAAGATAGATAAGAAGGGGAAAGAAAAAATCTATCATGTGAATCTCCTGAAGAAATATTTGGAAAGAGAACATCAGGAAGAGACACACTTGTTGACCTTGTCCATCGCCATGGAGATGAAAAAGGAACCACTTTCATCATTTGAATATCCATTACACCCCTGTGAGACAGCAGCACAGGTGAAAATCAGTACACATTTAACGAAAACTCAGAAAGAGAGAGTGCAACAGGTTCTAAAGAATCATGCAGAGGTGTTAACAGACCGACCAGGGCATACAAACCTATTGGAATATGATATGAAACTCATAGACTCCACACCTGTCTGTATGAAACCATATTCGATTCCGTTTGCTAAGGAAAAAGCTTTGAAGGAAGAGATAGACTATCTATTGAAGGAAGGAATTATTTCGCACAGTGAGTCTTCGTATAGTTCCGGGGTGGTACTCTTAAGGAAGCCCTCTGGAGAACATAGACTCTGTATAGATTACAGGAGACTGAATGCTATTACAGAAGGACAGGTGGATCCATTGCCGGATACAAATCAGCTGTTTGCCAGACTAAATAAAGCTAAATATTTCTCAAAAGTGGATCTGAGTAAAGGATACTATCAGATTCCAGTAAAGCCTGAGGTTAGACCATACCTAGCTTTTAGTACCTCAGAAGGACACTATGAGTTTAATAGATTGCCATTTGGATTGAAGAATGCGCCTAGTGTCTTCTCTAGAATGATGAGAAAATTATTGGATCCTCTGAATAATCCCTGTATAACAAATTTTATGGATGATATCCTTATAGCAACAGAAACATTTGAGGAACACATTGACTCTCTGAACATGCTGTTTGATCGACTTAGGGAGGCAAATTTAACAGCCCGACCAACCAAATGTTGCGTTGGATGTAAAGAATTGGAATTTTTGGGACACACAGTTTATCAGGGAAACATGACCCCTGACCCAAAGAACTTAGAGAAACTACAGAAAGCCCCGAGACCACAAACCAAGAAGGACGTGAGATCCTTTGTCTCATTATGTGGTTTCTACCAGAAGTATATCAAAAACTTTAATTCCATATGTGCACCGTTAACTGAATTGACACGTAAAGGACATCCAGATCGCATTACATGGACTCCACAATGTGAAATGACTTACCAAGAATTGAAGGAAAAGCTCACAAGTAAACCCATTTTGAAATTACCTGACTTAAGTCAAGAATTCATAGTAAGGACGGATGCAAGTAATATTGGGTTAGGTGCAACTTTACTACAGAAATCAGATGCATTGGATGGGGAATTAAGCCCAGTGGCATATGCTAGCAGAAAGTTGAATAAAGCTGAAATCAACTACTCAACTAGCGAAAAAGAATGTCTTGCAGTAATATGGGCAATAAAGAAATTCAATATTTATCTATATGGGAAGGCATTTAAGTTGCAAACTGACCACAAACCTTTATCGTTTTTAGCACAGGCTAAGCATGAGAACTCTAGGTTACTCCGATGGTCTTTGCTTCTGGCTCCATATAATTTTAGCATTGAATATATATCTGGAAAAACCAATCTGGGAGCGGATTTTTTAAGCCGCCATCCGTGTGATGAGAATCACCGTAAACCCCAGAAATAATAATAAATTTCTCTATGTGTATATAGAATAAAGGACTGACATATAATGTCTGTTTTAAGAGGGGAGGTGTCATGAAATATTCTAATCCACATATATAAATTATTAGGTAAATATGAAGCCTAACAAATAAAATTAATAAAGAGAAGAGCAATGGTAAAATGACAGTGCTGTCACAAGGAATGTACTCGAAATCCCCCTTGTTTTCTGCTTCGTCTGCAAATTGTAACGCTTTCACGTTGATATAAAAGCTTACTGTATTATTACCCGCTTTCTTCAATGAAACGTGTGCTGTATTTCTTGGAAAAGCATTGAGAGGCCCTGCGTAATGACCTAAATTAATCCTAACATTAATTATATTACGTTACCAAAACGAACGAACAGATGGACAAAAGGATAGCGAGAAGGGAGAGGCAGAAAGCCGAACACTAAACACGCTTCGCGCGATACGCAAATGCTGCCATCACGCGTGTAAGTCTACATGCACTAATTTTTTTTCAGACGGACAGTGATAAAAATACACTACCCTTTCCCAGAGTTAGGTTTATAAATCATAACAGACTCTTATTAGAAAAGATAACAATAGATGGGTTTACGTTTGAACACATAACAGTACCCAGACAGCACATCTTCGAAACAGGAGGTAGAAGAAATTGCATATTTTGAACGCAGCCACGTAGCTCCTTTAAATTAGTATTTTTGGGTTCCTTAGGGCTTGCTGACAAATAATATGTAAAACGTTACGCAAATAGTCCAGGAATTAATAAATTATACCCAAAATAAAATATTGGGGGTGCCTGACAGCATAAAATCATTTCTGCTCATAAGATTTTTTTTTTTTTACGTGTTTGAAAAAAATTTACGTTACAGAAATAGCCTACCATGTAAACTCCAAATTGATTGGAGCGCAACAAATGAAAGCCTAACCACGATTGGTCGGGCTATAAATACTATCTTGGTTGTTAGGGGAGACGGGAAAAGATAACATTTTTTCAAACACTTGTCGAAACGTGGCTCATTGGCCAGTCTCGCTGATATACACACTTGGGAGCGTTAGTTCGAGACCACTTGTTTAAATGATCCTGATAAAGCATCAGTGCGTTGAAGCCAGCTAAAATTTTGCTCAATAAAAGCCTGGAAGATAAGCAGATGGAAATTTGTGCCAGTTTGTGCCAGAATTCATTGCTAATCAACGTATCTGTGTTATTCGTATGAATTGTGGTAAGCTTGAACCATTTAATATCTTTTAATGAAAATTGAATGTGAATTGTTGATTTATGCCTGTATATATATGTGTAGTTCAGTGGCAAACGTGAGGTAAAGCCTAAAATGCTCCAGCCTGAACAGAGGGTGTCGGAGAGAAGTAAAACGGCATGGAATGGCCAAACAGTACACTGACACCTGGATGATTGACTAGAAAGAAATAATGCTGGAAGTGCAGAGGCGTAGTAACCATTAGGAAGGGTAATACTGGAATAAAGTATTTCAGATGAAGCTGACTGTTGGCCTAACGCTCTGAACGCAATGTTTGTGATGTATTGTGATCAGTGTAAAAAGAAAATATAAATTAGTTATGAAGTAGAAGGTACATCCTTCTTGATTTCAGGGACAGTGGTCTTGATGGTACTGAGCAGCACCTGGTCAGAGCTTTGCTGAATCCAGAGTCGGACAGCATACTCCTTGGTCTTTTTAGCTATCAGTGAGGTGTCTCCTGAGCCCAGAGGAGAATTCGAGCAGAGGAGTCCTTTCCTGCCGCCATCACGCCAGATAAGCGAATTGGCCAGCTGAGCTCAACATTATGTCCCCTCATCTTGAACTGACTTTTTAAAATTAACATTAAGAGGGGAATTTACTTGTCTTAAAATCAGGAACTGTGAACATCTCCAATACTAGTCCCTAAAGACAAACTATTGAAGTCATGATGACAAATACCAACAGAGCTTGAACAAAACAAAACCAGTATTACCTCATTTTACTACTACACAACTGACACACATAGAACATTTGTAATAATATATGTCACTACAATATTCATATTAAATACATTCTGTACATAACTTGTAATTTAAATTGATTGTGATTCCTGGTTCCCTTGTAGTTGAATCAGGACACATATTCATTCATGCCAGTAATGAATACATATTGTTATTTGAAAGTTTATCAGTGACTCTTTTAAGATATCTTTGTAGAGTGTTATATGTATGTGAGTGTCACAGTGTTGTCAAGAGTAGTGGATTAAATTAAATTGTTTATCTGTCTGTTGTTGTGACTTACACTTCCCCATACTCATACCCTAGACACATAACGTAGCATCACACTATTCCAGAATAATTCTGACTGAGATAAAGAGATATGTGGTAGCAAACTCTTGTAAATTTCCCTTCTTAGGCAACTTGACTAGATAACCTTCCTTCCATTCTGCTGGTATTTTCGCTCTTTCCCAGACTTTGCCAAGTAGTTTGTATAATATCTCTGTAGATGTATCAATATCTGTTTTGATGGTCTCTGCTGGAATGCAATCTGGACCAGCTGCTTTTCCATCTTTCAGAAGCTTTATGGCTTTCTTTATTTCTTCTCTACTTGGTCGTTCACAGCTGATTTGTAGCTCCCCTTCTGCTGGCTGGATGTCTGGGGGATTAGTTGGAGATGGTCTATTGAGAAGCTCCTCAAAATGTTCTGTCCATCTCTTCATTTGTTCTTGTATATTACTAAGCAATTTTCCATTCTTATCTTTTATGAGGCCATTTGCCTGCTTAAATTTCCTTGTTAGCTTCTTTGTGTTATTGTACAGGTCCCTCATATTTCCTTTGGCTGCAGCTTCCTCTGCATCCCTTGCCAAATTATCAATATATTTCATCTTGTCTCTTTTGATGTTTCTTCTTACTTCTTTGTTTGCTTCTATGTGCACTTCATGAGCCTTGGCTTTGGAGCTTCTGGTTTTGCTTCTTTTTAAATCTGCTTTCTTGTTTTTCCTGTCTTCTATCTTACTAATGGTTTCTGTTGTTATCCATGCTTTGTGCTGATGTTCTCTTTTTCTCAGTACTTCTTCGCATGTCTCGTTCCATATATTTTTTACTTGTTGCCAGTGGTGTTCCGTATCTGTTTCATCTTCCAGCTGTTGGAGTACTTGGTATTTGTTGGATACTGTGATTGAAAATGTTTCTCTTATTTCCTGATTTCTTAGATATCCCACATTATATTGTTGTCTATAGCTTTCTGCTGTTGTAAATTTCTTGAGTTTTAATTTTGTTTTAGCCAACAGAAGATGGTGGTCTGATACAATATCTGCTCCCCTACATACTTTCACATCATGCAATGATGACCTAAACTTCTTACTTATGCATATGGGATCAATCTGATTCTCAGTTATGTGGTCTGGTGATATCCATGTTGCTTTATGTATTCTTTTATGTGGAAATATGCTTCGTCCTATAGCTAGTTGATTTGAAGCACAGAAGTTTGCTAATAGTTCCCCATTCTCGTTCATCATACATAATCCACGCTTTCCCATGATTTCTTCAAAGCCAGTGTTGTCTGTTCCCATTTTCGCATTTAGGTCCCCCATCAAAATTGTGATGTCCTTTCTTTTCTTATTGTCCAAGACATTTTGTAGTCTGGTGTAAAGGTCTTCTTTCACAGATTCTTCTTTATCGTTTGTTGGTGCATAACACTGTATGATGTTTATATTTACTTTCTTTTTGGCTGATTTAAACCTTGCTGTTAAAATCGGGGTCCCATTGCTTCCCATTCTATAAGTGCCTTCTGTGCTTCCTTGGACAGCATTAGAGCCACCCCCTTCACTTTCTTCTTCGTGTCCTGAGGACAACACCATTTCTCCTGTGATCAATCTCCTCTTCTCTATGCCTTTCCACCGTGTCTCGCAGAGACCCAGGATATCAATCCTGTAATTTGTCATTTCTGCTGCTACCTGTGCAGTTTTTCCTTGTTCACACAGAGTGCAAACATTCCAGGTGCCAATCCTGGAGATTTTTATAGACGAAAAAAGGTTAGTCGGCAACCCAGACTACTTTCGGCTTTCTCTAGGCTGTTTCATGCGCCTCCTTTCCAGAGGACCTTCTTCTGTCTTGGGCAGCTGAGTTGATTTATATTCTTTATTTGACTTGTCCATGTTTGTTGAAGTTTTTGTGGTAAAAAGTTTTTTACGGGATGGGGTAACCAGCCCCATGCCCAACCCTCCTTAGTCGCTTTTTACGACATGCATGGCAGGGTACAGTGTTACTATTCTTTGCTCCCCTTTCGGGCCCCGGTAACACACGGGTGGTTGTCTTATGATTTGCAGCGAATTTTAAAATACTTACCAGATACAGAGATTTATATAACAGATCACTCCTACGCATAAAACTGGACCTAGTATTGTGAAATCTTTAACACTTTACTCCCTATCGATCAGTGTTTGCTATGTGACTATATTTACATTTACCTTTTACTCACTTAAGTATTTTACTGTGCCATGAAATTTTGAGGTACATTTAAGTCTGCCGTGAAGCAAGAAAGGTTGCGGAGCACTGGGATAGGACACCCACTGAGGGAAAATGGTGCCTCCCTGTCATCTAGGCATCACAAAAATGATGCTTCGATGACTGGTCATTAGTGCGGAAAAAACCAGAGCTACCAAATAAATAACATAAAGGCCAAAACAGTAACCCAGAGAAAAAAACCAGAGCTACCAAATAAATAACATAAAGACCAAAACAGTAACCCAGAGAAAAAAACCAGAGAAAAAACTATTTTCGGAAAATACTAGAAAAAAGACAATATAATTCTACTAAAAGAATAAGGAGCTGTGATTAAAAGAGAATTTAACAAATGAGAATGACTCTCTGGGGAATTAGACGGAAACCAATTGGAAGATTACAACAAATTATTAGACGAATAGAGCACTAGAAGACAATTACTTAATTGTATGAAAACCAAATATAAGACAAATACAGCACTAGAAAATAATTACTTAACTGTATGACAACAAATTATACGACGAACTGAGCACTAGAAGAGATTTACTTACAGTGGATGTCAGTCAACCGCCTAACCTCGAATGTAATCTATCACATGTATCATTCATACAACACTCAGCGGATTGGCCCCGTGAAATTACCGGGGGGTCGGTCTCTGATGAAACAAATAAAGAATGTGGCAACTGCTCCATGAAGTATGCCGTAAGTATGCCATAAAGTAGAGCCACCCCTTCACTGTGGTGGGCTCTTTCCTCCTCATGTCCTGAGGACAACACCATTTCTCCTGTGATCAATCTCCTCTTCTCTATGCCTTTCCACCGTGTCTCGCAGAGACCCAGGATATCAATCCTGTAATTTGTCATTT